>VDFB02081306.1:0-117515 GCA_007258455.2 Sequoia sempervirens
AACTTATTTTGAAGGTTTTTGTTTTAAATCCTTTTTGTTGTTTTGGTAAGGTCTTAAATACCATTTATATTGTGTTTGAGGACCTTTTGGTTCTTAGGTAAAAGTTGAATAAATTGGGAAATCTGTTTGTGGTCGCTTCCTAAGCTTTTGTCAAAAATTGGAAAACACACTGTGTTTTACAAAAGCAATCTTTTGGCCGTTCTTAGGCTAAAAATGAAAACATAACCGTTCCCAATGGATTGAAAAAGATATCTCTCGACCTTTTGAAGAGGTTAGAAGCTTTGTACGTTGGCAATTTTCAGAAGAGTAATAAAAGAACAATGATTTTTGTTGTGAAATTTCTAATTTTTTTGTTTCTTGCGTGTGACAGCTGCAAGAAATGTATTGAGGAAAGATTTGTTGAGTTAAAATGCATGTAGTGAAACCTTTTTAAACATTTCTTGTGGCATTTTAGTTATTTTCTCCATCATTTTCTTCTATTGTGTAAATACTATGTTTTTCTATTTTATTGTTTGACTAGTAAAATCCAGAATAATGGAGTTTTAGCTTATTTTCTGACCGTACCAAGTAGTATGGGATCAATGAAAACAAGGCTAGACTCCCTCCTTATACATTATGTAAATATAAAATCCTTTTTGAGGGTTGGTAGCATGCTAAAAATCTTTCCCTAGGCAAGTTGGCTAACACCCAGTTAGGGAAAGACAGTGACAAATTGGTATCTACATTGCAGGGGTGTTGTATCTTCATGAAACAAATGTGTGCAGTGTTTGCAGGGACCTTCACAATGGTGGTCAAGAAGTTAGAGCCTTTATTTGGTCTTTTGGAGGTTGGAACAAGCTGAACAGTCTGAGAAAAGAAGCAAAGAAAACCCTAGTTCTTGCAAGAATAGGGTACACCATATGTACGGACAGAAAACAGTCCTAGACCTCAAAAATCTGTTAGTGCTCCAAATTTGAGCAAGGGTGACAGAAGCAAGTTTTTCCTAATTAGGTGAAGGAGAGGAGTGATAAGCAATTGTCTTGTGTGAGGAGGCCTAAAAGGGGCTCAACCCTAGTAGACTTTCCAAACCCTAAACTAGGGTTTAATGAAAGCGATAGAAAAAGGAAGATTTGTGCTTGTACAAGAACCTTCCCTTGACTGTTTTAAAGCTTTGAAAACCTATGCACACCCTTGAATGCAAGTTAGGAAACATTTGGAGCTTAACTAATCTTTAAGCTTATTAAGGGCTAGATGGAGTATGTGTGAAAAAGCACCAAGAACTAATTGGTAGCAGCAAATTAGTGATGATAGCAGGGTTGGCAATGAACCAGGGGTACCTAAACTAGCAAAGGACCTACAGTTTGAATGGTGGATGAAGTGACACCTTAGGAGTTCTCAAGGAAAGAACTCAGAGCATTAAGATTGTGATTGTCTCAATCCAACCTGTCTATCAATCCACCTATAGGATTTGTTCTTCTTCTTTAACACTTCGAAGCACATTTTGTTTGGGAATTGATATGATGTCCCACAATGATACATTGGCAAGCGACTTCTTCAATTGCTCCACCATGTTAAGCATCTCGAGTGTTTGGGCCTTGGACTTAAATGGTGGTATTTCTCTCATTTTAAAAAGAAAATATCCCGATGTGACTGGGCTTGGTGTTTTGTTCGTCTCTTTCTCTACCAATGGTGTGTTATGTGACTACATAAAAGGTTGGATGATGGGCAATGAAACTGGCTTTTCCTGTGGGAATGGTTGATGTGGCTGTGGACGTGGCAAAGCTTGTTGTATGTACTCTCCCGTGAGCTTTCTCTTTGATCTTGTGTTGTAATCCGACTGCACCTATGGAACACCAATCATCAGAGTTTCGTTTGCGAACACAACCTCTTCCTCTTCTAACCATGAGAATAGAGCTTGGTCAGGCGCAATGTCTAGCTCCTACTCTAGGGACATCCCTTGCGTTTGTGCTTTGAAATGAGTGTTTTCCATTTTAGATGATTCGTAGTCATTTTCATTTAGGAGCATGCCATTGCTTCTTTGTTCCGCTACCCTCTACTACATATTCTCCTTGGGAAATTTCAGGGCATATGACTATCGCTGCACGAGAAGCACCAAACATTTTCATCTTCTGCCAAATTGTTTTGGCCCAGGACTAGCTCTTTACTCAAGCTATCCTTGATTGTCTACAATGGCATGGTGACCAAAACTATCTGGTTCATGGATGTTGTTTGTTGACCTCCTCCTTTGGAGAATCCTTGATATGGATTATGTTGATAAGATGACTCCCCTCCGCCATAGGCTTGCATGGTCTGCTTCAGAGGCGTCACTTGCTTTTGTTTGATAATGATCAACTTGTTAGCAAAAGTCTACATGAGATTCTTCATGTCGCTGATATCTGCCACCATTGAGGAAAATCCTGATGCGCTTTCTTGAGCAGTGGGAATGACGCTCATAGACTGTGGGGCGACCGACGTTAATTGTGCCACGAGAGTTCTTGGAGTGGATTCTTCTCGAGGACCATCAGAGATTCCTACAAACATTGGCATCAGGGGTCGAAGTGGAAGATTTCTCGCATCGATTAGATTGTTCTCTACACGCATCACCACCTCGTATGCATCGGGAAAGATATCCCCTCCCATGGAGGTTATCATGACTGCGATATCCAAGTTAAAGGCCTTCAGATAGAACATGAACACCATGGTAGTCTAAGGTCGAGTAGTCACGGGGATCCTTTTCCAGGTCTTATGGAATCTAGTGTTGAAGTCGTTCATGGCCTCATGCAGAGCTCTCTTGATGGTAATTAGTTGTTGCAGCAATGAGGAGCGGTCTCCTTTATCTGAGAAGTGTTCAAACAGGTGCTCTCCAAGCTAGTCCCAGGTGATGATAGAACCTTAGGCCAAAGATCGATACCAATCTTGGGCCTTTCCCTTAAAAGAGGCAGCTAGTAGCCTCAACACGATGTTCTCCTCTGATATGTTATGTACCCTACATACCTCTGCTATATCTTGAAGGTGTTCGGAAGGGGTTTAGAAGTCTTCTCCAGAGAATCTTGGAATAGCCTTGAGGGCATTAGCAAGTATAGCAAGCCATACATCTGGGGGTGTGGGTGGTTGTAGCGGACTACCGCTATCCCATGTTACAAAATTTCTAGGAGCAGGAGGAGGTACGTGAGCCATAGAGAAAAGATTCCTATGAATCGGGTATACAGGTATTCTAATGTGAAAATTTAAGCCTCTGTGTGGAGTAGATAAGGCTTTAGATACTAGGCTCTTACTTTTGACTCTATTGCTTCTTACAGGTGATACAAAACTTGTAAGTATTCTCCTTCTAGGGGTTGAGGCAGGTAACTGAGAGTATTGGAAGTGACCTCTCGAAGATGCTCTTGTTTGGAATCTAGGCATGAAACTTCCAGTTTCCTTCCTTAGCCTGATTCAAGAAATATTTCTAACTTCTAATTAGGCATTTGGAAAACTTCTTGTCCCACTGGGCATGCTAGAAAAATAACTATTGATCATCAAAGCTTGTGCCTCTTCGACAGTCTTATGGGAAATTCTGCGAGTGGGGGACAAATTGCGTCTCACTGAATACCTCTGAGATTTTTATAGAAAGTCGACTCTTCTTTTGGGTTTGGAGATAAGGGGAGAAGGTAATGTAAACATATAACATAAAAGATGATGTGCCAAAGCTTTTACAACATTTCAAACCCAATTCATTCCTATGAGTGATATAAATAGACACAAAACACCACAAACCTTCATTGTTGGAAAGAGAACGAACATCAGAGGCTAACTTTAAGCACAGTGAAATCTTTCAAATCTTTCTGCAGGTAGTGTTCATTAAGGTCCGATCAAACATAAATATTTCTTATGAGTAATAGAACAATATCTTAGAAATTACATGAACTCTTCCTCCTAATACAACATAGCATGACAAAACAACAACTTTCAGAAAAACAGAGAAGTCCAATGACATAGTCCAATTTTCTTAAGCTACTACTCCACCATACGAGCATACAACATGGAAATTAGCTATTTAAACTATATAGATTTAGCTTACAAGACACCGTGTTTCATTCAAAATGATAATATAAAGAAAGAAAGCTTGAGAAAGGGCATACATGCACAGTCTCAAAAATTTCCCCTCAATAGTTTGTGCTTTTAAATATCAAATGAACTTTAAAACAGAGGTCGGATGCCAATCCGACAATAGTTTAAACCTTAATAGATATAACATGCCAAAGAAAAGTAGTTCTGTAACTTTGCTTCTGAAAATAATACTAAAACCCTAAGAGAACTAAAGAAGCTATAACTTGGAATCCAACCCCCCATTGTGTCGTCACCCTCCTTATATAGTTGCAAAAAAGGAAAACACACCACCTCAACACAAAAATCAATAGTGCCAGGTGTTGATATTTAATGGCACATGATCTGATTGTAGATCTTTGGTTAGGTTGCAACAATCTTTGCTCATCAATTCTTAGCTGCCGCATTGATTTTTTTAGATATTTAACAAAGATAGAGACCCGTAAATGATCAAATCCTAGAAACAATAGCCTGGAAAAAGGTCTAGTTGAATGATCACATCACCTTGAGGCACCGACTCAAAAATTCCATCCCAAAAACCAAGAAAAGAGAATTGCTAGCCAACTCCGACAAACTCCCCAAACATATCACTCTATAGGAGACACAATCTGCCCGCAAAAAAGAGGTGACGTGTCAACAAGGCATAAACTTCCAAGCTCATGAATATAGCTCCCAAGAAAATTCCCGACAAGTCAACATGTGTCTCAAACTCTCTCTTGAAAGGAAGACAAAATATGAAAGCTACATAGCCACCACATGGTGCATTGCACATCTTTCTGATAATTCTTCTTGAGCGCAGATGCATTTGAAACTGAAAACAATTATACAAGCCGAGAATGAAAATGACTAAGGAAAAAATGCTTCACACTATCCTAGATAAGTAGTTTGGTCCATGATTGTGTTTTCTAGGTTTCACCATTATTTGAAAATCGAATTCCTGAAAAAAGAGTATCCACCAAAATATTCTCACTTGTATGACATGTTTATTGAGCAAGTATTTCAATGGTTCATGGTATGTGAGGAATGTAAATGGTGTTGATAGAAGGTACAATGTCTAAACTTTTGTAGTGCATAGATCATAGCTAATGCTTCTCTTTTAGTGGTGGTATAATTCTTTTTCATCCTTAGACATTTTTCTACTTGCAAATTCTATAGGGTGGTCTTTATTTCCCTTAGGTTGAGCTAATACTGCTCCTATAGAAATTATTGAGGCATCTACATGGACATGGAAGGGTGTATTCCATTCTAGGAATATGAGTATCGATGCTTCCACAATTTTGTTTTTTAGTGTGTCAAATGCTTATTGACATTCCTTAGTCCATTCAATACGTCTACCAAATTTCTTTTTTGAGTAATTCCTCCATAGGTGTAGCTATTTCGACATAGCCTTTTATAAACTTGTGGTGATATCCAATGTAACCTAGAAAGGTTTTTACTTTGGAAGGGTTTTTGGTGGTGGTAGTGTCATTATTAATGCAACTTTCATAGGATCTACCATCAACCCTTCTTTTCATATGATATTCAACCTAATACTGTGCCATATGGTACCATGAACACATATTTTTTCAAATTTAAGGTGATCTACATGATTTGACATCTAGTAAGCTTCATCCTAAGAACTTGGATAACAGTCTTTGACCAATCCATAAACTATCAATCATCTAAATATGCCTCCATGAAGTCAGCCAAACAGTTTTTGAAGCATTTATCATAATCACGTGAATCACGCGTTTTATGCTAAGACAAATGACCTCACTATACCATGTGGGACCCTATTCTATTACAGAATTTTGTTTTAGGTTGGTCTGTTGAACACTTATTCTCACTCGTGATATCTAAAATCCATCGATCTGAGTGTTGTACCCAAAACCAAAATTTTTTGCTTCACTAAGGCATTTTGCTTAATTGAGTCTAAATCTTGTTAAAGTGTCGTCAAATGGTCATTTTTTGGGGTTTTCAAATATGGAGTTGGTGTTAGTACTGCTATGGGTCATTGCGAGATTTTAGAAAATAATCCCGAATGAAAAACATCAAATTTTCTATCTGCGGAAGGGGGCACATTAAGTGGCACCCTATCTTTAGGGCTCGAGATCCACATTTTTAGGGTTTGTCACCTCCAGTGACATTTATCCAGGCATCATATCCAACCATGATGAATATCAAGCACATCAAAGCGGACTGTTTGAAAACAGAGATTCACGGAAGATCTGATGCAAATCAAGGTGAAAGCAAGGGTGGCTAACACTAGAAAGGCGTGAAAGCTTTTCGGAAAAGCGCCATCTTTTTGAGGTGCCGGATGTGATTTTTGACTAAATGCCATCCAGATCATTTATCACATTCGTTTCAAGCTTGTGACGCATCCATCAAAGGGTGAATCGAGATTCTTTGAAGCGCTTTGAACTGAGTCAAACGTTGGGTCAAATTTCAGTCAAACTATCAGAAGAAAAAGCAAAAGAGCACATTTTTGAGAAAGGCGCCCAAGCTTTTCAGGCCTTTAATGCTTTCTTTCTGATGATTTCAGATGCCTAATGTGTCCGTGTTACGTTCAGCTTTCCGTTGCCTGTCTCCGTCAGATCAGAAGATGTATCAGCAGCTCGCAGTCGAGGTTTTTATATTATTTTTGTCGTTTCCAGAAATGGCTAAGTCTGGAATGAAAAGAGCAACTTTTAAAAAGGGCGCTCTTGTTTTCACCCACAGATGTTTTACGGGAAATGTGCCAACTGCGAGGATGTAAATGCGAGAGCGAGCAGCCGCAATGAACACGAGATCGATCCTGAAAATTGTCATCGGAAGTTACAAGTTTGTTTTTATAGATTCGAATCACAGTCAAAATTTGACTAAGTCGAGGGAAAAAAGCGCAGCTTTCAAAAGTAGCTTAGATTTTTGAGCCTTGAGGATGCCGGTTTTATGACATACGTTATCAAGATATCATTTGATCGATTTTACTCGGCTCGATGCATTGTGACCCGATGGAGAAATCCGATCCAACCACGGTGTCGATCGATGAACAGAGGTCCCGACAGAGGTTTTAGCCTAAATTTTCATAAAATTTGGCTAAGTCTGGAATTTGCCCAAGAGTTCAAATTTGAAATTTTCGAAAGTGAGTTGAATGGACGCCTTAACTGGAGTTCTGACTGCAGTTAGACTGAACGATTTCTGGGTTGTCATCTTCAGTTCATATGTTTGCATGTGGAGTGATCTTTCAGTTTGCATGTTCAGTTAACTGGTTTGCATGTTCAGTTAACTTGATTGCATGTTAAGTTTAACTAAAGATTATCACTAAAAGTCAACTGAAGTTTACATGCATGGCGAATTTGGTCAAGATTGTGAAGATGGCGCTTCATTGCATGTTAACTGAAGTCATGGAAAGGGACGCCATATTTTGATGAAGCATTAGTTTGTGAAGTGTGAAGCATAAGATTTGTGAAGTATGGCGAATTTGCATGTCAACTTCAGTTTCAAAAGGGTCGCCATATTTAAGGTTGAAAAGTGAAGCATTTTTGTGTGAAGCTATGCACTTTTTAAGGAAGGCAACTTTAGTTCAAAAGGGTTGCTATTTTTAGATTATAATTGAGTGAAGCATGAAGTTGGCGCATTCTTGAAGGCCAAACTGAACTTCCAAAAGGGTCGCTATTATTAGCATATTCTTTGCATGAAGATGGCGAACTCTTATCTTATTCTTGTTGTTAACTGAAGCTATCTAAAGGGCACGCCTTAGGTCAAATTGATGAATCTAAAGCAAATTTGAAGATGGCGAACTTAAGACAAGTCTTAACTGAAGCTAAAATCGCATGATGAGTTCAACTGAAGTGTTGAAAGGGCAAACCCTAAAGCACGTCCACCTTTTGAGCTTGTTTGAGTTCTAGTTAACTATTATGAGGTCCAATGAGAAGCTTAGCGCCATTTTTAATGCATGCTTGCTTTAGTGCGAATTTCTTATGATGAAATTCTATATATTTCAAGAGTGGCGTCCATTATTGCATCATCTTTTGCTCTGAAAGCTTGTATTTTCTTGAGCAACCAGCAAGCTTAAGGTGATTCAGGTGTCCGTTTTCAGCGTTCTTCGAAGCTACAAGCTCAGATTCTTCAGAAGAAGTCAATTCTAGACTTTATTTCTACTTTGCATGCAGGTTTTATAAAGATTCGAAGAAGAGAGTTGCAGATTTTTCAGAAGCAGACAAGCAAAACTTTCTATCTTCTGTCTTATTTCTTCTATTTCTCACCTTAGGTACTTTCTTCGCATGCCAGAGTAATTCAACACATTTTCAGAATTTGATCATTTGGGTTCTTATATTTCAGCGTTTGCAACAAGACCCACTTCTTAGATTTTTTCGAGAAAATCGCCCCATAGCCTTCATTCTGAAGCTCTGAGCCTTTTTCCGAGAATTTCTTTGCATGTGGGCTTGAATCACATTTTTTCCAAAATCCAGCTATCTGGGTTTGTTCAGAATTCAGTTGTGCACAAAACCCATGTTCCAGAATTTCTTCGAAAATTTCTCCTGTTAGAAGCTATTTTTAGCCTTGTTCAATGTTTTTCAGAAAGTTCTTCAAACGTATTCGACTTTACAGTCAAAAGTCACCATTTTCAAAATGCAGTTCAATCTCATTGATTACAAGGTGAAATCAGTCCTTACACATAATTTCACCAAGACTTCAGATACGGACCTAAACCATGTTTATCCAGTGGTCAATCTGAGCAGTTTAGAAGGTGTTAGCAGCAATTCGATGAGGAATCTTGAGCGTTCCGGGTTGCTGGCAGCAGCATCCATTCCTGTTTCTATCTTCGATCTTGAGTTCGTACTTGCTTGCATTAAGCATTATGACTCGTCTTCACGACAGATCAGATCGGTTGATGGAAGGGTGGTTTGCAGTCTCAAGCCGAAGGACATAGAAAGATGTTTTGCTATTTCTCCTCGCTCAGATAACTTTACTGTTGATCTTGAAGCTTGTGAGAAGATATGGGATGCTAATCATCAACGTTCACAGAGAAAGGTTGCTCAGAAATGGTTGACAATTCAGAAAACTAACTTGCCTAAGAAGGTTGGTCGTGGTGAATTTAAAGGAGAAGTTGCTGTTTTGATCACCTTACTCAATCGAGTTACCGGCCAGTCAGATGCTAATACTTTCCGTCCATGGATGTTCTACCTGATTACCAGAATCCTTGATGGCACAGAACATTTTGACTGGGCTATGTTGATTAGTGACTGCTTACATCAGCAGATTTCTAACTTTCTCAAGCATCACGAGTTTCACATGATATCCTATTTGGTTTACTTGGTGGCATTTCAAGGTGGTTTCAGACTTCTTAAAACCAATGGTACTCTCGGTGTTCAGCATATTCATGAATATTATCCACAGCTAGAGTTTTCTCAGTCTGAGCAGGACTTCCGAGTGGTGAATGATCACTTTGCCATGAGAACCGTGGGGGATCTTGATGATGAGATGCACATTCATATTTCAGCCGAGGCCAAATCAGCAATGGAGACTTGGGCAGATTGGTTCATACAGTTTCCTACTTTCACGTACCTCCGAGTTTATGGTTATGTTGGAGAGCCTCTGATGTTGCCGAGATATCCATCAGACAAGATTGTCTTTATGGAGTTCCTCAGGCAAATGCAGCACGTTCACTTCTTTCTTCGTAGTCGTCATAAGGCTGCGGCAAATTTTCCATTCTCATTGGGAATTTTCACATGTGATGCAGCAACAGATGCCAGGCGTATGTCTACTAAGATAGAAAGGTTCAAACTCAAGCCTTATACTGAGAGGTGTTCCTATGATCCTCTCGGTCATTATGCAAATCGGTTAGAGCGAGGGATTGCACATACGCCAGCACTTGAAGATTTCTGGGCAAATTGTGAAGATGAATTTGAAGTTCGTCGTCGTCACTATTGTAGACTTACTGTTGGTCAGCTCTCTGATTACTTGTCAGAAGATGTTGATGGTTTGTCAGATGATGATGGTGAAGTTCTTCTCAATTCTTATGTTAAGGATCAAGTTGCTAGGCAACCACTTCGCTCACCTGATTGGTATGCTAAAGAGAATACTTCTATTGAAGAGGTTTCCAGATCAGTTATCAAGACTAGTAAGTTGTTCTTGGAGAGCAAGCGAACACGGAAGTCAGTTCCTGTAGCAGAGCCGCCAAAGGATGTTTCTTCGTTGCCTTCTACTTCTAGAGCAAGACCCAGAGTTAAAGCCATTATAATACCTCCGGAAGGAGTTAGACTCAGTGGAAACACAGGGAAAAGAGCTACTGGTAAAAGGAAGCAGAAACAAATTGAGAATATTCCTGAGATTCCAGTAGAGACAGTTATTCAAACTGAGCCTCACGTTTCACTTCCTAGTTCACCTCACGTTCCGCCTATTGATATAGATTCTGAGCCTGAGCCACAAATTCAAGCAGGATCGGAGACAACTGAAACACCATAGGTTGATACATCAGGGACAGTCTCTCCACGAATTGAAAATATTGTTCAGTCTTGTTGGCTCGAAAAGTCTTTGGGAAGACAAAGGCGTGAACCGTCATACAACCTTGATTTGTCAGAGTTTGGTGGGCCCTATCAGAGGAGATCAAACAAGAAGATTAAGAAGCAAGTGCACATCGAAAAGACCCCTGAATCAGAGATTGTGATAGAAGTTGCAGTGCCTCCAGAAGGTAAAAGCTTGGATGAGGTCGAAGTGGCTGACTTTACATTCACTAAGGCAAATCTTGGCAGGACCACACGAGAGACAGATGTATCTCTTCTCAAGATTGTTACCAATAATCTTGAAGAGCGTATCACGAAGGATGGAGAAGATAAGGCTTTACTCAAAACTGAAATTAGTCAACTTTGTCAATACATTTCTGATCTTGTTCATGGGAATCCAAATAGAGCACCTGTTCTTACTCGGCACACACCTGCAGAGAAACGAAAATTGGATCAGTTGGTCAGTCATGGCAGACTTTTGGATGATTGGATTGACAGTTTAGTTGCTGCTGGTAAGACTCTTCTTGCAGATTTATATCAGTTGAGGAGTGAGGCACACAAACCCCGTCAGGGTATTCAGTTGCTGGATATTGCAGTTGCAGAGAGCTTGGCAAAGGATCGCGTTCTTGTATCTCAGTTATCAGTTGCATGTGATGCTTTGGAGGAGATCGAAGATCAAGAGAAAGTCTTCACTTGGAAAATGGCCTTCTGAGAACAAATATGTGGGAAAATCTCTTCCAGAAGTTATTTTTCCTTTGAAGGATAGCGTGGTTAGATGCTTGCACTTGTCCAGTGGCCGTTGTTCCAGATCCAGTGTCATTATCTTCTCGAAGATAGCACGTATGTTGGGATGGAAGAAGTTCAAAGCAGATTCGAGAAGCTGATTTGTGACCTTGAAATTGACCTAAGGCAAAATTAGAGATATTTCGGTGATTGCAGCCCGGTTGAGAAAAGGCGGTAGAAAATGCAAGATTGAATTGTGCACACAATTCTTTTGAAAGTGGCGAAGACAAAATAGTATTATTTTAGCGGCATCAAGGAGTGCCGGATGTGAGGAGGAGATCGATGGGTTCTTGGTCAGAGTGTTGAGCCGAGTTGACATGGGTGATGCATCGGTTAGAAACGTCGCGGTGATTAATTTCTAGGGTTGAGTCTGAGCA
The DNA here is from genome assembly GCA_007258455.2 of Sequoia sempervirens. NCBI lineage: Eukaryota > Viridiplantae > Streptophyta > Pinopsida > Cupressales > Cupressaceae > Sequoia > Sequoia sempervirens. Next base: position 11,687 of record VDFB02081306.1, read on the forward strand.
GCGGTTAACTTGACTTCGGTCTTGATTTGCTGGCGACTTAACACAATGCTTATCTCATCACCGAGTTATCATACGGGAGTTAGGATTAGGGTTTCGATTAAGCGCTGAAGGTAGTGACGATTAACTGCTTCATCAGGATGTGTGCATGCTTGCATTGTCCAATTAGAGTTATTTATGCAGGTTAAGCTGGTAGTTGCCAGTTAAGCTGTATAGTTTACTTTCATTAGGGTTGGGGCATGACTTGCATGCGTGCAGAAGTAGTGAACTCAAGGTGATTTTAGGTTTACCTACACCTTGATGTATATAAATAAGAGCTTTTGCTCATTTGTAAATAACTTTTGCTTGAGAGAGAAATATATGCTGCGCCTACCTTGCCCTCAATATTGCTCTTTATGGTATTTGTTCATGTGTCTTCATTATTGCAATTGATTGTTATGCCACATAGGGTTTTGAAAGATTGTAATGTTGGATTCTTCCATAGTTTAGAGAAATCTGTCTTGTGAATCTTTTATTGTTATGATCGAACGTTATGCCACACAGGGTTTCGTAAGATTGTCATGATAAAACCGTTTTGTGAAGTGTTTACTATGCTGATCGAGTGTTATGCCACACAGGGTTTCATAAAGTTTTCATGGTGAATCTTCTCTTAGATTAGGAAAATCTGTTTTGTGAATCTTTTGTCATTACGATTGAGTGTTATGCCACATAGGGTTTCACAAAGATTTTGATGATAAAAGCTGTTTGTGAGTCTTTACTATGCTGATTGAGTGTTATGCCACATAGGGGTTCATAAGATTATCATAGCAAATTCTCAAATCTGTTTTGTGCTTAATAAACTTGTTCAGATTGAGATGATAGTTGCGCCACCTTGCCTTCAAGTAGAGAATCTGAATGTGTTTATCGTCTGATAGTCATAACCTTGCTCCGTTTCCTCTCGCTCTGTTTTCCTGAGGAGATTGGATAGATGTAAGTTGTAGTTTAGTTGATTTGCGAAACCAGAGAAAACTCAGCTGCAACGTGTAAGTTCTTTCAAGAAAGCCTTGTGCCTCTAGCAGCTGAAACAAAAAGACAGGACATAGTTTTAGCTTATTTTTTCCTTTGCAAGTACTTTGTAAAGCACAACGAGGGAGCTTCCCCTCCATAATTTGAAGAGCACTCATTGCGTAGTGTGCATAGGCTGTTCATAACAACTTCTACTCCAGAGGTGTTAGTTGTTACGCCAACAGTTCTTTCTGGCGCCCACCGTGGGGCACGAGGCCTTGAAATAACTTTATACATGTCACGGATATGACTATCTGGCGTCCTACTGCTCCAGTTCAACAACCAGAACTAAGTCCGCCTGTTATTCAGCCGAATTTAGCATTCATCGAAGCAGAACAGTCAGATATCATCAGTAGCTTGCGCACGTTTATTTTTGAAAATCATACATCTACATCTCAGTGGAGAAACGCAGCTACTACTCTGGATAAAGAAGAAGAAAAAGCAGATCTTGCAGCAGGTAGACCAGTCTTGCCACCTCCCGCGTGGGATTAAGCATCCTGGCTTATCAAGTTTACATCAGAAGAAGGAGAAGAAATCCTCCTATACAGCCAGATCCTGTTTTTGAAGAAGCTCCTGATCAGTTTACTGAATCAGAAATCTTAGAAGAAGAATCTCCCACTCCAATTGCAGAGATGGGTGAACGTATTATTAACAACAACAACAATGGTGAAGATCACAACGGTCGTAATGCAAGAAACGCAAGACGTCCAGTCCCCTTGCCTTGGGGCGACAATATTGGACCGTTGGCTTTACCAGGACATCATGAATTGCCCAAAGGATCACGCAAGTTTTTCCCGAGATTTCATGGCGATGGTTCAAAACATCCAGATGAACATTTATCAGCATTCACGGCGGCTTGTTCCGTTTTGCATGTTGGACATGAGGACATCGCCGTTCGTCTTTTCGTGGAGACTCTTGAAAACAACGCAGCAGATTGGTTCAATAATCTCGAGCCAGGAATTATCACCAGTTGGGCTGTCATGAGCGAGAAGTTTTTGGCAAGATTCAAGCCTGCCGAAGACAATCACAGATTATTTGCACAACTTTCAAATTCGAAGATGGAAAAGCATGAACCGATGAGAGAATTCGTGGCAAGGTTTAATCGCCTTGTTACACGCCTTTCTCATACTTTGAATCCATCTGATGAGATTTTGATGAGTTCTTTCATCAACGCATTGCCGTCAGAAATTGCCTTTTTCTTGAAGATAGCCGAAGAAGATGATTTAACACGCCTTCAGGAGGAAGCAATCAAGCTTGAAGATACTATGATTACAACCGGCAAGATGAAAGATGATTCGATCAGGCCGCTCGTGCAAGCGTCGGCCGATCCGTTGCTACAGAAAGTAGCAAACGAGGTGACGATACTAAAGCGGCAGTCACCACCTCAAGGGCAACCAGCCTTGCCTTCACCACCTTTTCAATCACAACCAGCATATCAGCCGAGAAGGAATAATTTTCAGCCGTACAATAATTTCAAGTCAAAGTTTCCTGGGACAAGCAAGGACAAATAATGAATCAAAGTCATTAGATTTCCACAGTCCATAGTATTGTGGAGATTTTTCTGGATTTGACTGTGTGATGTATTTTTGCATCAACGTTTCGAATCACACTCTGTGATTCATCATCAGGATGAAAAAGAGTTGTAGGGTAGAATGGATCCTGAGGTGTGATTGAAGCGTTGATGTAAAATACCATCAATAATGAAGCTGAAAAGGTTACGGTCTTTTGCACTTTCCATGATTCAGCAGAGCATACCGGCACTACTTGTCCGGAAAATCAAAGAATGAATCAGCTCATGGGATTTGCCGATTCTGCTCCTAGTTCAGATTTCATACCTACCAGTTCAAATGTCGTCTCTTCACAGCCAGACGAGTTTGATGGCGACTCCGCAACGGGATATTTTGATCGAGAACCCGTTAATGAAGAAGAAGAAGAATCCCGTCGTTTTTCTCTTGCAGTGAATCATGAGAATATCACCTCACCTGTGTTCACACGTGCTCAACATTTCAAAGCACAGAAGGAGGAAGAGGAAAAACGGAATTTGAATACAAAAGCAAAGGAAGTAGCTTCTACTTCCAATCAAAAACCTTCACAAGAAAATATCTTGCCAGCGGCTTTAGATACGTCTTCAGCAAGCTTTGACATCGTTTCTTCCATGATGAAGACGAAGGTACAGATATCTCAGCTGGAGTATTTACAAGATCATCCAGAACAGTTGGATAGGATCTTGAACGTTCTTAAGAAGAAGAATGTCGTTCAGCCGACATTGTTACAATCCTCAGTTCCTGCAGAAGAGAAGCCGAGGCCGTTTTATATATCTCTATATATAGGAGGTTTCAAGCTGAGCAATTGCATAATTGACAGTGGAGCTTCGGACAACGTAATGCCCTTACAAATTATGAATGCGTTGGGACTTTCGTGTACCCCGACTCAGGAAAAGTGTTATTCACTTGAGTCTAAACCGGTGCCGTTAGTTGGTCAACTCAAAGATGCGCAAGTGAGGCTAGCGTCTTGTCCAGAGAAGAAGATTATGATGACTATCCTTGTAGCTGATATTCCTACCAGTTACGGGATGTTACTTAGTAGAAGTTTTTGCAAGGATCTTGGAGGAGAAATACAGATGGATTGGTCGTTCGCGACAATTCCATTAAAGAAAGGTACTTTTAAATTAGAGCCGGAAACCAAATCAAAGTTTACAGTGGTTAAGTCCCAGGACCCACATGCTCAAGTGTTGTATCAAGATACGGGTCCAGGCACATACGCTATGGTGTCTGAAGTGACAGATGATTGTCAGAATTTTGCACTTTCCACCGAATTATCAGAAGAAGAATCAAAGGTGTGGACGATGCAGTTTGATGGCAGTTGTTCGACTTCAGGTTCCGGAGCGGGAGTAGTGATTATCTCTCCCGAAGGTCGTTTATATCCTTTTGCATATAGGTTGCAATTTGATTGCACTAATAATACTGCAGAATATGAGGCGCTTTTGTTAGGTCTCAAAAACGCGAAGGATATGGGAATCAAGCTGCTTCAAGTTGAAGGAGATGCAGAGCTGATCGTAAAGCAGGTCAGAGATCAATTTCATGTTAGAAAGAATCGTCTTCAAAACTATAGGCAGAGTATGGAATGCAATCGATTGGTTCGATGCATTTAATATCAAATACATTTCAAGAATGAACAATAGCAAAGCTGATGCGCTTGCAGTTTCAGCCGCTCTTTTTATGCCTAACTCTGATTTTCGTCAGAACTCATTTGCTATTGAGCTCATCTATAGACCAGCTGTTCCTGATAATTCAGACAACTGGCAAGTCTTCAGTGATGATGAAGATATTAAAGAGTTTCTCGTCATGGGAGATAATTACAAAGAATTGTTCTTTGAAGGGAGTTCAACTCCTCACAGAGAGTCAATTACTGAAGAATCTGAGGTTATAGAATCTGGAATCATACAGTTGAAAGGAAATCAGATTCCTAAAGGTTTTGTATCCTTAGAGGATATTTTTGACAGGCATGATCGTTACATCCAAGATCAGAAGAGGTCAGGGGTGAATACTTCGTCAGAATATAGTCAAGTCAACATAGGTACTGAAGACAAGCCTCGGTTTGTGAATTTGGGCAAATGCTGTACTTCCGAAGAAACTGAGAGGTTTATCGCCTTGTTCAAGCAGTACAAGGATGTTTTTGCCTGGTCATATGAAGATTTAAAAGTCTTCACACCCATTGAATTGTCTCACACAATTCCGCTAAAGTCTGAAGTGAAGCCTTTCAGGCAGAAACAAAGACATTACAATCCGCGAATTCAAGATACTATCTATGCGGAAATTCAGAAAATGGTGGACTCCAGAATAATTTTTCCTATTCATCATTCCACCTGGGTGTCAAATATTGTTCCTGTGCGCAAGAAGAATGGAGAAATCAGAATTTGCGTTGATTTCAGGAACTTGAATCAATCGTCCTTAAAGGACAATTATCCCTTACCAATCATGGAACATACATTGCAGACAGTTACCGGATCGGAAATGCTATCACTTCTTGATGGTTTTTCCGGATACAATCAGATTGCAGTGGCTGAGGAGGATCAAATCAAAACAGCTTTCACCACGCCGTGGGGAACATTTGCTTATGAGAGGATGCCTTTCGGCCTTATCAACGCCGGTGCTACTTTTCAAAGAGCCATGGATTTAGCGTTTGGGGATCTTAGGAATAAGATCATAGTCGTCTATCTTGATGACTTAACCGTTTTTTCAGATAAACGGAGTGATCATTTTTCACACCTTGTGAAAGTGTTCGAGAGATGTAGGTATCATAAAATATCTTTGAATCCAAAGAAGACAATCTTTGCGGTTACGGAGGGCAAGTTACTTGGTCATATCGTTTCCAAAGAAGGTACCAGAATAGATCCGAATCGGGTGGATTCAATCAGAAACCTATCTCTCCCTACAAGCAAAACGCAGGTGCACTCCTTTTTCGGTAAAGTTAACTTTATCCGAAGGTTCGTACCTGATTTCTCAGAGCTGACGAAGGAGATTTCAGCAATGATGAAGAAGACGTCTACATTCGTGTGGACGGATGAAGGCAAACAGGCCTTTATTAAGATTAAAGAAGCTATTGCAAATGCACCAGTGTTAGTTCGGCCTAACTTTCAGAATGATTTCATTCTTTATTGTTACGCGTCGGAACTTTCATTGTCTGCCATTTTGACACAGAAACTCAGCGAGGAGGGTGAATCTCCTATTGCTTTTATGAGTGCTAATTTTAAGGATGCTGAGATGCGTTATTCCCAGATCGAGAAGAACGCTTATGCTGTCGTCAGAGCTGTCAAGAATTTCAGATTTTATCTTTTGAATTCACATACTACGGTGTATGTCACCGATCCAGCAGTAAAAAGTGTACTTACTCAGCAGGAGATGGGTACGAAAAGAGGGAATTGGATCGCGAGAGTTCAAGAATATGATCTGGAGATTAAGCCGACCAAGCTTGTTCGCGGGCAAGGTCTTTGCAGATTGTTGGCGGAAGATGGAGATCGCAAGTTCAAGAGCAATGGTGGAATTGGTTTAGAAAAAGAAATTGAAGAAGACCTACCTTTGGTCTTACTAGTTAATTCTGCAGAAGAATGGTACACACCATTATGGTATTATTCAACGTATGGAGAATGTCCACGTCACATGGACAAACAGCAGAAAAGAACATTAAAATTGAAAGCACAGAATTTTGTGCTAGTTAATAACGTTCTGTACAAGCGTGGCCTTGACGGAACTTTCCTATTATGTGTCGGAAAGGATCAGCAGCGAAGGTTGTTAGAAGCTTTTCATAATCAGGCATGCGGAGGACACTTTTCATCAAGGGTCACTGCATTTAAGATTCTACGAGCACAGTTTTATTGGCCAACTATGTTTCGTGATGCATATGATTGGGTGTACAAATGTCAGCTATGTCAGCAGTTTGCTGGTAAAGTGAAATTGGCATCTTTTCCACTCAAGCCAGTTGTTATTGACGCTCCATTTCAGCAGTGGGGTATTGATTTTGTAGGACCTGTCAATCCAGTTTCCAGTAAGGGGCATGTGTTTGTCCTTACAGCGACAGATTATTTTACGAAATGGGTTGAGGCAATTCCTACTAAACGAGCTACGTCCGAAGTGGTTTGCAGCTTTCTAAAGGAGAATATCATTTCTCGCTTCGGAGTTCCTCGGAAAATTGTTACTGATAATGCTACTTGCTTCTCGTCAGAGGAGATTTTGAGTTTTTGTTTTGATCACGGCATCATGCTGTCACATTCATCAGATTATTACCCTCAGGGTAATGGACAGGCCGAATCATCCAATAAGAACATTGTAACAATCATACGCAAGTTGGTTGAGTCAAATCAGCGAACTTGGCATACTAAGTTATATGACGCTCTTTGGGCTGATCGTATAACTCCTAAAAGAGCTATTGGCACCTCGCCTTTTATACTTTTGTATGGTACAGAAGCTATTCTGCCCATTACATTAGAATTATCTGCTTTGCAGTTGGCATCAGCAGTGGAAGATGAAGAATTTCATGATCCTATTCAGAAGAGAATTTTGCTCCTGATGAAACTTCAAGAAGAAAGGACGGAGGTTGTCGATAAAATCACTCAGCATCAAGAAAGAGTGAAGAGAATTTTTGATAAGAAAGCTCGTCACAGAGACTTTCAAATTGGAGATCAAGTCCTTTTGTGGGACAAAAGGCATGAGCCAAAAGGAATGCATGGAAAATTTGATTCCTTATGGTTAGGGCCCTTCCAGATTCATGAATCAGCAGGAGAGAACACTTATATTCTTTCACATCAGGATGGGAGGCTCTTCCCGCTTCCTTATAGCGGGCAATATCTTAAGCACTTCAACCTTCCGGGGGAGGAGTGATGTTGTAAATATTTTGTAAGTATTTTTATGTTTTATCGTTATGTAGTTATGTTTTTCCCCGTTCTGTGATGTTTTGTCGTGTTATAGGTGATTTAAGTAGTCTTGTTTTAGGTGATTTTTAGGTTAAGTTTTTAGGAACTTTTAATGTTTAGGTGATTAGGAAAGTCCTGACTCCATATACCCAACTTATAAAGTCACTGGTCTACGAAACACTGAGATTCTAGGGATCTCCTATGCCGTAAGTATCCGACATGGTCACCAGACGGAGCCTAATGTTGTACCCAAAACCAAAATTTTTGCTTCACTAAGGCATTTTGCTTAATTGAGTCTAAATCTTGTTAAAGTGTCGTCAAATGGTCATTTTTGGGGTTTTTAAATATGGAGTTGGTGTCAGTACTATGTCAGTCTGTTACCGAAGAGATTTTAGAAAAATGAAAATCTGAAGGAAAATCATCAAAATTTTCTATCTCTGGAGAAGGGAGCACATTTTGAAATAGGCGCCCTATCTTTTAGGGGCCCAGATCCTGTTTTTAAGGTTTGTCACCTCCAGCAGACATTTGTCCGGCATCACGTCAGCTTCGCAGTGAGCTATCAAGCCTGTCAAACGGACCTGTTTTGAGCGAGTTACGGAAGATACAGTGCAGATCAAGGCGAAAGCAAGAATTGGCTAACACTGGAGAAAAGCGTAGCTTTTCAGAAAGGCGCCCATCTTTTTGAGGTGCCAGATGTAGGTTTTTAACTGAATGTCATCCAAGATGTTTATCTCACATTTGTTCAAGCTTCGCGACGCATCCGTCAGAGGGTGAATCTGAGTTGCTGAAGCGCCTGAACCTGAGGTCAAACGTTGGGTCAAATCTCAGTCAAATTATCAGAAGAAAGAGCAAAAGAGCACATTTTGAGAAAGGCGCCCAAGCTTTTCAGGCCTTTAAAGCTTTCTTTCTGATGATTTCAGATGCCTAATGTGTCCGTGTTACGTTCAGCTTTCCGTTGCCTGTCTCCGTCAGATCAGAAGATGTCTCGTCAGTTTGCAGTGGAAGTTTTTATATTATTTTTGTCGTTTCCAGAAATGGCTAAGTCTGGAATCAAAAGAGCAACTTTTGAAAAGGGCGCTCTTGTTTTTCACTCCTCAGATGATGTTTTCTGGGGAAATGTGTCTTTGCAGCCGTCGTGCAGAACGAGCTTAGCTTCGCAGTGAACCTGAGTTCCAGTCCTGAAAGTTGATAAAACAGAAGTTATGAAGGATTTTGTTTTTCCCTTCGTTCGAGATGCAGAAGTCAAAATTTGACTAAGTCTGAGAAAAAGCGCAGCTTTTCAAAAAGGCGCTTGGATTTTTGAGCCTTCAGATGTCAGTTTTATGACGTGCAGTATCAAGATATCATTTGATCAATTTTTACTCAGCTCCGCAATGCACCTGTCAGCCAGCCAATCGGAGAAGTCAGTCAACCAGTGTCAGAGGATGAACAGAGGTCCCGGCAGAGGTTTTAGCCTAAATTTTCATGAAATTTGGCTAAGTCTGGAATTCGCTCAAGAGTTCAAATTTGAAATTTTCGAAAGTGAGTTGAATGGACGCCTTAACTGGAGTTCTGACTGCAGTTAGACTGAACGATTTCTGGGTTGTCATCTTCAGTTCATATGTTTGCATGTGGAGAAATCTTTCAGTTTGCATGTTCAGTTAACTGGTTTGCATGTTCAGTTAACTACCTTGCATGTTCAGTTAACTTGATTGCATGTTCAGTTTAACTGAAGATTATTACTAAATGTCAACTGAAGTTTGCATGCATGGCGAATTTGGTCAAGATTGTGAAGATGGCGCTTCATTGCATGTTAACTGAAGTCATGGAAAGGGACGCCATATTTTGATGAAGCATTAGTTTGTGAAGCATGAAGCATAAGATTTGTGAAGTATGGCGAATTTGCATGTCAACTTGAGTTTCAAAAGGGTCGCCATATTTAAGGTTGAAAAGTGAAGCATTTTTGTGTGAAGCTATGCACTTTTTAAGGAAGGCAACTTTAGTTCAAAAGGGTTGCTATTTTTAGATTTTAATTGATTAAAGCATGTGAAGTTGGCGCACTTGTTGAAGGCCAAACTGAACTTCCAAAAGGGTCGCTATTTTTAGCTTATTCTTTGCATGAAGATGGCGAACTCTTATCTTATTCTTGTTGTTAACTGAAGCTATCTAAAGGGTACGCTTTAGGTCAAATTGATGAATCTAAAGCAAATTTGAAGATGGCGAACTTAAGACAAGTCTTAACTGAAGCTAAAATCGCATGATGAGTTTAACTGAAGTGTTGAAAGGGCAAACCCTAAAGCACGTCCACCTTTTGAGCTTGTTCGACCTTCAGTTAACTATTATGAGGTCCAATAAGAAGCTTAGCGCCATTTTTAATGCATGCTTGCTTTAGTACGAATTTCTATGATGAAATTCTATATATTTCAAGAGTGGCGTCCATTATTGCATCATCTTTTGCTCTGAAAGCTTGTATTTTCTTGAGCAACCAGCAAGCTTAAGGTGATTCAGGTGTCCGTTTTCAGCGTTCTTCGAAGCTACGAGCTCAAATTCTTCAGAGGAAGTCAATTCTAGACTTCATTTCTACTTTGCATGCAGGTTTTATAAAGATTCGAAGAAGAGATTTGCAGATTTTTCAGAAGCAGACAAGCAAAACTTTCTATCTTCTGTCTTATTTCTTCTATTTCTCACCTTAGGTACTTTCTTCGCATGCCAGAGTAATTCAACACATTTTCAGAATTTGATCATCTGGGTTCTTATATTTCAGCGTTTGCAACAAGACCCACTTCTTAGATTTTTTCGAGAAAATCGCCCCGTAGCCTTCATTCTGAAGCTCTGAGCCTTTTTCCGAGAATTTCTTTGCATGTGGGCTTGAATCACATTTTTTCGAGAATCCAGCTATCTGGGTTTGTTCAGAATTCAGTTGTGCACAAAACCCATGTTCCAGAATTTCTTCGAAAATTTCTCCTGTCAGAAGCTATTTTTAGCCTTGTTCAGAGTTTTTCAGAAAGTTCTTCAAACATATTCGACTTTACAGTCAAAAGTCACCATTTTCAAAATGCAGTTCAATCTCATTGATTACAAGGTGAAATCAGTCCTTACACATAATTTCACCAAGACTTCAGATACGGACCTAAACCATGTTTATCCAGTGGTCAATCTGAGCAGTTTAGAAGGTGTTAGCAGCAATTCGATAAGGAATCTTGAGCGTTCCGGGTTGCTGGCAGCGGCATCCATTCCTGTTTCTATCTTCGATCTTGAGTTCGTACTTGCTTGCATTAAGCATTATGACTCGTCTTCACGACAGATTAGATCGGTTGATGGAAGAGTGGTTTGCAGTCTCAAGCCGAAGGACATAGAAAAATGTTTTGCTATTTCTCCTCGCTCAGATAACTTTACTGTTAATCTTGAAGCTTGTGAGAAAATATGGGATGCTGATCATCAACGTTCACAGAGAAAGGTTGCTCAGAAATGGTTGACAATTCAGAAAACTAACTTGCCTAAGAAGGTTGGTCGTGGTGAATTTAAAGGAGAAGTTGCTGTTTTGATCACCTTACTCAATCGAGTTACCGGCCAGTCAGATGCTAATACTTTCCGTCCATGGATGTTCTACCTGATTACCAGAATCCTTGATGGCACAGAGCGTTTTGACTGGGCTATGTTAATTAGTGATTGCTTACATCAGCAGATTTCTAACTTTCTCAAGCATCACGAGTTTCATATGATATCTTATTTGGTTTACTTGGTGGCATTTCAAGGTAATTTCAGACTTCTTAAAACCAATGGTACTCTCGGTGTTCAGCATATTCATGAGTATTATCCACAGCTAGAGTTTTCTCAGTCTGAGCAGGACTTCCGAGTGGTGAATGATCACTTTGCCATGAGAACCGTGAGAGATCTTGATGATGAGATGCATATTCGTATTTCAGCCGAGGCCAAATCAGCAATGGAGACTTGGGCAGATTGGTTCATACAGTTTCCTACTTTCACGTACCTCCGAGTTTATGGTTACGTTGGAGAGCCTCTGATGTTACCGAGATATCCGTCAGACAAGATTGTCTTTATGGAGTTTCTCAGGCAAATGCAGCACGTTCACTTCTTTCTCCGTAGTCGTCATAAGGCTGCGGCAAATTTTCCATTCTCATTGGGAATTTTCACATGTGATGCAGCAACAGATGCCAGGCGTATGTCTACTGAGATGGAAAGGTTCAAATTCAAGCCTTATACTGAGAGACGTTCCTATGATCCTCTCGGTCATTATGCAAATCGGTTAGAGCGAGGGATTGCACATGCGCCAGCACTTGAAGACTTCTGGGCAAATTGTGAAGATGAATTTGAAGTTCGTCGTCGTCACTATTGTAGACTTACTGTTGGACAGCTCTCTGATTACTTGTCAGAAGATGTTGATGGTTTGTCGGATGATGATGGAGAAGTTCTTCTCAATTCTTATGTTAAGGATCAAGTTGCTAGGCAGCCACTTCGCTCACCTGATTGGTATGCTAAGGAGAATACTTCCATTGAAGAGGTTTCCAGATCAATCATCAAGACTAGTAAGTTGTTCTTGGAGAGCAAGCGAACGCGAAAGTCAGTTCCTGTAGCAGAGCCGCCAAAGGATTTCTCGTCATTGCCTTCTACTTCTAGAGCAAAACCCAGAGTTAAAGCCATTATCATACCTCCGGAAGGAGTTAGACTCAGTGGAAACACAGGGAAGAGAGCTACTGGTAAAAGGAAGCAGAAACAAATTGAGAGTATTCCTGAAGTTCCAACAGAGACAGTTATTCAGACTGAGCCTCACGTTTCACTTCCTAGTTCACCTCACGTTCCGCCTATTGATATAGATTCTGAGCCCGAGCCACAAATTCAAGCAGGATCGGAGACGACTGAAACACCACAGGTTGATACATCAGGGACAGTCTCTCCGCGAATTGAAAATATTGTTCAGTCTTGTTGGCTCGAGAAGTCTTTGGGGAGACAAAGGCGTGAACCGTCATACAACCTTGATTTGTCAGAGTTTGGTGAGCCCTATCAGAGGAGATCAAACAAGAAGATTAAGAAACAAGTGCACATCGAAAAGACCCCTGAATCAGAGATTGTGATAGAAGTTGCAGTGCCTCCAGAAGGTAAAAGCTTGGACGAGGTCGAAGTGGGTGATTTTACATTCACTAAGGCAAATCTTGGCAGGACCACACGAGAGACAGATGTATCTCTTCTCAAGATTGTTACCAATAATCTTGAAGAGCGTATCACGAAGGATGGAGAAGATAAGGCTTTACTCAAAACTGAAATTAGTCAACTTCGTCAATACATTTCTGATCTTGTTCATGGGAATCCAAATAGAGCACCGGTTCTTACTCGGCACACACCTGCAGAGAAACGAAAATTGGATCAGTTGGTCAGTCATGGCAGACTTTTGGATGATTGGATTGACAGTTTAGTTGCTGCTGGTAAGACTCTTCTTGCAGATTTATATCAGTTGAGGAGTGAGGCACACAAACTCCGTCAGGGTATTCAGTTGCTGGATATTGCAGTTGCAGAGAGCTTGGCAAAGGATCGCGTTCTTGTATCTCAGTTAACAGTTGCATGCGATGCTTTGGAGATGATCGAAGATCAAGAGAAAGTCTTCACTTGGAAAGAGCAGCACCTTCTCAGAACAGAAATATGTGAGAAAATCTCTTCCAAGTTATTTTCACTGAAGGATGACGTAGTTGGAGTGCTTGCACTTGTCAGTGGCTTCGTTGTTCAGATCCCGTGTCATTATCTTCTCGAAGATGGCACGTATGTTGAGTTGGAAAAAGTTCAAGCGGAATTCGAGAAGCTGATTTTTGACAGCCTTGAAGGTGAACCTAGGGCGCCAAAATTAGAAAATGTTTCAGTGATTGCAGCCAGTTTGAGAAAGGCGACTGAAGAATGCAAAGATGGTGTGCACACAATTACTGAAAGTGGCAGAGAACTAAAGAAGCAGACTGTTATTTTTAGCAGCATCAAAGTGCCAGATGACAGGGAGATCGATGAGTTCTTGGTCGAAGTGTTAGACCGAGTTGACATGGAGTGATCTGTCAGTTAGAACGTGCAGTTAATTTCTAGGGTTGAGTCCTGAGCAGCAGTTAACTTGACTTCCAGTCTTCAGTTCACTTGCTGACTTAACACATGCTTATCTCATCCTCGGAGTTATCAACACAGGAGTTAGGGTTAGGGTTTCCAGTTAACTGAAGGTAGTGGCCAGTTAACTTTGCTTTAAATAAGGACGTGCATGCTTGCACATTGTCCAATTAGGTTATTTGTACCAGTTAAACTGAGGGTAGTTGCCCAGTTAACTCTATAGTTTACTTCATTAGGGTTAGGGCGCATGACTTGCATGCATTGCAAGAACTGTAGTGAACTCAAGGTGATTTTAGGGTTACCTACACCTTGATGTATATAAATAAGAGCTTTTGCTCATTTGTAAATAAATTTTGCTTGAGAGATAAATATATGCTGCGCCTACCTTGCCCTCAATATTGCTCTTTATGGTATTTGTTCATGTGTCTTCATTATTGCAATTGATTGTTATGCCACATAGGGTTTCGAAAGATTGTAATGCTGGATTCTTCCATAGTTTAGAGAAATCTGTTTTGTGAATCTTTTATTATTATGATCGAACGTTATGCCACACAGGGTTTCGTAAGATTGTCATGATAAAACCGTTTTGTGAAGTGTTTACTATGCTGATCGAGTGTTATGCCACACAGGGTTTCATAAAGTTTTCATGGTGAATCTTCTCTTAGATTAGGAAAATCTGTTTTGTGAATCTTTTGTCATTACGATTAAGTGTTATGCCACATAGGGTTTCACAAAGATTTTGATGATAAAAGTTGTTTGTGAGTCTTTACTATGCTGATTGAGTGTTATGCCACATAGGGTTTCATAAGATTATCATAGCAAATTCTCAAATCTGTTTTGTGCTTAATAAACTTGTTCAGATTGAGATGATAGTTGCGCCACCTTGCCTTCAAGTAGAGAATCTGAATGCGTTTATCGTCCGATAGTCATAACCTTGCTCCGTTTCCTCTTGCTCTGTTTTCCTGAGGAGATTGGATAGATATAAGTTGTAGTTTAGTTGATTTGCGAAACCAGAGAAAACTCAGCTGCAACGTGTAAGTTCTTTCAAGAAAGCCTTGTGCCTCTAGCAGCTGAAACAAAAAGACAAGACATAGTTTTAGCTTATTTTCCTTTGCAAGTACATTTGTCAAAGCATAACGAGGGAGCTTCCCCTCCATAATTTGAAGAGCACTCATTGCGTAGTGTGCATAGGCTGTTCATAACAACTTCTACTCCAGAGGTGTTAGTTGTTACTTTAACACGGTCACACCTCACTGCGGGACAGCAACGAAGAGTAATGAGCCATCCTCATCTGCGGAGATCTTCGGCACTCTCTCGCTCTTCTTCTTCTGGGTGCGGAGGAGCACTCGATCCGTTCAAAAAATCTCTTCCATCTCAACCGCTGATCAATCTCCTCACCGCTTCTCCTCATTCTATCTTTAAGCCAATCGGGCACCTCATACAGTATATCGAAGGGCTGCTTCTCCTGTGCCTCGACTTCTCTAACTTGTTCAACCTCTTCCTCATTCTGGCGAGGCTCATCGCCCTCAAGTGGCTGAGTGTCACCATTATATCATCAATATCGCCATCGCTCATGGCCGCTTAATTCGGCCAAACCGTAGGGTCGTGAATGGTCCCTCATCATCATGCCGACCAATCCTAATGTGCATATTGGCACTTCCGCCAATTCGACTCTCCTCGTGGAGAGGTCAATATCATCCCCGTGATTCTCCGCACTGACTCACCGCAATCCTCCGAATGCTGAAACAAAGACACCTCCCCGTGACGCTTTGAGAACGTGGCTCTGGCATGCTAAGCACTGCGGACTCGTGTGGGAGGCTCGGGCCAACTAATTCTTTCCGACTCGCCCTCAGATCTGCTTTTTCTTCCCGTAGGCTCCTATGATCTCCCATCAAGTTGTTGTAAGTCAAGGCAATTGACCCATTTTCAATCTAACTCACAACCCATGCCCCGTGAAGTCATAACCGATAGAGAGAGGTCTAACAAGAACTCCTGCCTCGAATTAAATCTATATAGGCTGGGCGGAGTATCCCTAACAGTCGCATAGTCCGATGAACAACATCCATATCCTCATTAACGTGGGTCCTGAAATCAACCACCTCACACTCCCTCGATCGTAGTAATCAAGTAACCTATAGAATATCTCTTTCCTTATTTCAATTTCCTATCAACCGTGATCAGCCCAATAACTTCAATGGTGGCCTTATGTTTAAACTCCGGTTTAACCCAATTGATGTTATGGTGGGTCGAGGCTTTCAGCGCGATATGAGAAGTGATAAAACCGGGTTCACTCTCAAATTTCTAGCTGCCCGTGACGAAGGACACACCTCATCCGGAAGTTGCCCATCACAAATTGGAAACTCTATCCCCCCTTTTTCTTCTGGATTTTGTCAAAGGCAAGCAACTGTCTGGATATCTCTAGCATTATTATTCTATCCGTTGGGTACTTAGGCAGCCTATAATGGTATGAAGAAAATCCTTGCAGCCTAATGTATGAAAATCTCGGAAATTGTATAAACCAGCACCCATACCTTTCAATTAGCTCCTGGGCATCTCTAGAGATTCTGTGATGTAATCTCTCCTGAAGCAGCCTTGTGATGTACATGGTGAATGAATCGTTGACACGTTTGTAGTGGGTTGTACTTGACAGGTGCAACTGTGGACACGCATCATGGATTTTGAACTGATGAGAGCCGCATCCAACAGGCTCTTTGTAAGAGATCCCCCTGTACTTCGTTATCCGTGCCAACATATAAATAAGGTAGGAGCTCATGTAAAACGTTTTAGTTCTCCTCAAGTTCAGGAGTTGCTCATGTATACTATCGCTGATCATCTCAGCCCAATTGACATAATCCTTGCCTTCTAGCACCAGGTTGATGTAATAAAACATCCACGGCTCGAAAATGTAGGACTGTGGGCAACCACCAACCCTGCTCAGCAACATGATAAGATCACAGTATTCCTGTTTCAGGTCCTCTGCTATGATTTGCTTTGGCAACTTCGCACGAGATGGCTTAGGAGTGCTCATCCAGTGGGTGTTAATTGTGTCCATGCACCTCTCGAATGTGGAAGCATACATCCGCTCAGCCCGTTCTCTGGACTTGTAAATCATAGCCTCGTGCACCGATCCCAAAGCTTCACCATTAATGGCGGCCGGAGGAGATTGGCAAGCACTTGGCTATCCGTCGTGGATCAACGTTCTCGCCAGAGCAATTGGCGACGCATTATCAGCTCTTCCGATCAATAGTCAGGCGGAAAACTAGCAACAGATATAATCCACTTCTCGACGATGTTGTATGGCTAAGGACCGGTTCGATGACTTCCAAATTCCAAATGTACCGTTTGAATGTTTCGTGTTGACAGAGCTCCGTTCAGGTCCATTAACTGCTCAGCTTTTGAAATAAACTTCGCTCTCTATGAACGCCTTGTCGAGCTTGATCACAAAATTGTCTTTGAGGCACCATTGTCCTTTTCCTATTGTCCGCTTCAGCCACCGCAACATAACAAACACTACTCAATTAAATTTAATAAAATATATGATAGGGGCTATGTTTAATTCTAGAAGCTGCAATAACTCTCGTGGTTTGCAAACCTCGCCTTCTTCTCTTGAATATGTTCGAATTCTGACACTTAGAACAGATTTCTAAGTGGACTTTGATGACTTCACTCCACAACCAGCAATCAGCAATTTCAACTTCAACTACTTCGTATCAGCAATCAGCAAACATCAAACTAGCAAGTTCGCACTTCTAAGTTCTCAGCTATTTCACTCAATACAAGGCGTCTCTTTCAACTCTACTTAACAAATCAGATTTCAGCCTCAACACTAGCAAAGCCGTACCTCTTTCAAGCCTCGATAATCTTCAGCAAACACTCCTTTAATCAGCAATGGCGTACCTTTCAACTTGGCAACTTCAAGGCGTACTTCAAATGCAGATTTGGATACTCAGCAACTTGCAAGTGCGTCCATCTACTTCAGCAACAAATTTAATCAACTCTCAAGTGCGCCTCTTCAGCAAGCTCAATTCCTCAGCAAAACTCGAACTTCTTCAAGCTCACTCAGACTTAGCAACTTTTGAATTCCTTCAGGCCTCAGCAACTCACTGCAATGCCTCACTCTCAGAGCAAATTCGCCTTCTCCATTTGTGAAAATGAGTGAAAAACTTACTCATTTTATAGCTAAAATTCGAATTCTAGAAGAGCACTTGTGCCAAGCATAAACTCCACTACTCCACTTCAAGAATTCGAATTTTTCCTCTCTCCGGGTGTTTCTCGAAGAATTCTCCAAATGGCCGGGAATATTATTCTTCTAGAAACTTGACTTTGATCGCTTTGAATCGCTTCTCTAAAATTTAATTTAATTTCATCATTTTATACTACCAGTCGGCTCACATCGAAATTTGAATGTTAACTTCTTCAGCTCATTAATCATACCATTCAGGCAACTCCCCTTCGCATTCACATCGTCAAGAAAATTCACTTTGAAAAACACATTTTATTCATTTTGCCTTAGAAAATTTTTAAAATTCTCCCTTAGAAAATTCACAATTCGAAAGTAATCGACAATTCTCATCGAAAAGGTGCCTACGGCTCAAGACTTGAAATCCATCTATCATCACGAATGTTCAGTACCCAGAAGCAAATTTTCTTCAGAATGACTCGAATCCATGGGTACCCAACGAACGGGTTCATTTAATTTTTCAATTTTGAACCTTAAAAATATTATTTCCATCATTTAAATTCGTTCTTCGCCTGTGATTACTCTGTGTTGCTCTGACTTCTTGAAAAAATTTGAATCACCTTGCAATACCATCGTCTCTGGCTTCATCACTGCGAAAAGTTGTTCGTGCTTTGAAAAATTTATCACTCTGAGTCCTAAGCGTATTTTCCAAGGAAAATAATTTTGCCTTAGAAAATATTTAAATCATCTCTTGTATTTTGAGAACTTGCCTTAGAAAAATTTTGATTGCCAGTGGAGAGGAATTTTTTTATCAACTTCATTCAGAAGAAATTTTACATTCCCGGCACGCCTTGCACATTTTACCTTCACTTCATCCCGTATCACTTCACACTTAGGAAAAATTCATTTAAAAGGTCCCAACGCCTAGGCAAATTTTCAACACTTAGAAAATATTTTATTTTCCCTCTGAGGCGCCTAGCACACTTCATTCTATTCTCACCAATCTCAAACATTTCAACGCCTTAGAAAATATTTCCAATACCTTATAACTCCCTTACATAGGCGCACCTATCACCTTAACTCCCAACACCTTGAAATATTTCAACGCCTAGTATTTTTTTTTTAAACACCTTATAACTCCCTTACTCTTGGCGCACATTACACTTGACATTTTATTCTTAACGCCTTGAAATATTTTCTAACATATACCACGCCTTAGGAAATTCCAACGCTTTAGGCGCCTAGCACACATGAGGGAAAATCACGCCACACATACCTTGATCACTTTGAACGCCCAACACTTAGCATCTTTCACCACGCTTTGGGAAAACTTTCACCTTAATTACCACCCTTAATTACTTTTCACATCAAAACATGGGCGCATTTTAGCCTGGCAGCAGGATGAAAATCGTTGACTTTCTTTGACTTCTCTGCCTTTGTCTTCACATGCACAAGTTTGGGCGCATTTTGCCTATGGAGGAGGACGAGATTCTTTGACCTTGTTGACTTTCTTTCCCCTTGAGCGCATTTTGATGTGTGTGAAGGATTTTCTTCTTCCAACGTTCTTGGGTGACTCTTCACCTTCCAAATTTTGTCTTGACATGGCCCAGTTTGGGCGCATTTTGCCCTTGCTACAGGATAAGCTTGCAATCTTGGGCGCATTTTGATGCATGAGGAGGATTAACACGTTTGACTTTCCTTTGACCACCTTGTCTTTTGGGCGCATTTCACCCCTGCTACAGGATGGGCGCATTTTGATGGGTGAGGCGGATTTTTCATACTTAGAAACTTTTTCAACTTTTTCCATCTTTCATTTTGGGCGCATTTTAGCCTGGCAGCAGGATGAAAATCGTTGACTTTCTTTGACTTCTCTGCCTTGGGCGCATTTTGACCCCTGAGCAGGATGAACTCACACTTAGAAAATTTTCATGCCTCTTTAGCTGAGATGGGCGCATTTCCCTATGCCTGCTGGACGAGACTCCAGACTTAGACAAATTTTTTTATCATCTTTTGCCAGTATCGTGCCCTGCTATTTATAGTAAGTCTTCTCAATTTTGCACTTCTGAAGCTCGGATCAACTTGAAATTTCAAACACAGCTTCCTCATAACCCTATCAACCTGCCGACACTGCCACTTTTAGTCACCCTGCTATTTATAGCCTGTTTCTGAAGGTGGCTTACTATAAATAGTAAGCTCTTGTTTCTGATAGCTCCCAAGCTCTGATTGAGTTGAAATTTGAATGAGGCGATCCTCACCACGTGACCTGTTGGCTGACACTGACGCATGCAACTGATTTACTATTTTTAGCACGTTTCCAATTTGACTTGAAATTTCACCAGCAGATAGCCTGAAGGACACTGATCGCGGTGGTTTACACCGGATTTCGGAGATTTTGACTTTGATACCCCTATTTAGTCTCAAGCTCGAAACCCTAATTTGCATCAGATATGATCAAAAGATCTCCTCGCTTGTCTTGTTTCTCACAAGATCACATCGGGCCATGAATCAATCACCGAGGCTGGCCGCCGACACACCTGCTAAAAATAGCAAGTTCCTCACTGAGTGAGAATCCTTATTTGCATGTCACACCATCGCGAAGCTCTCGAAAAACCCATCAGGAATCACCTGACATGCAAAGAAAAGCTCGACATGCAAACCCTAAAAATAGCCTCGGAAGGCTGAATCTTGAAAGTGGTCATCTTGACTTGCATGTTACGTCATCGCGAAGGTCTCGAAAAACCCGTATGAATATCCGTATTATGCAAAGAAAATCTCCGGTGATCCGTCCCCGAAATTAGCCCGGTGCTTCCAGACCGCTAAAAAATAGTAAGTTATCCGTTTTTTACCAAATTTGGTATGTAAGCAATCCGATAATTCAATGCCGTAGGATGATCTAATCTCAAAATAGTCAATAAATTGCTCAATAGCAGACTTACTAAAAATAGTAAGTATCTTAGAATCTGATGAAAATTGGCTGGAAGCCCGCTGGAAACATGCTGACAACAACATTAAGTTCAATTTTCAATTTACTCACTTTATCTGACCTTGAATTGACCAGGAACAACGAAACCCTAATTTTAGACTTGGCCAATATTTCGCGTTTAAGCTCAATGACGGACACAACCCCCCCGAAAGGCAGACACCAGAAAAGAGACAGAGCGAGAGAGAGGAGAAAACCCAAGCCAAAAGACCGGAACGGAGCAAAAATCAGGGGGTCCCCATCTTGAATGGGGCGATGTGTGAAAAGGGTCACAACAGGATCCAAGGCGGTGAGCAGATTTATAGCTCCACAACAACCCCTCATTTGGTTATGAAAGCTCTGTGTACAAAATCTAATGAATTTGAAAGAGAATAGAAAGTATGGAAGTATTAGAGAAAATAAAAGACTACAGTGGAAGAAATGATAAATGTCAAACAAAGGCTGGAAGAAGACAACAACATACTCAAGGCTCAAATGGAAAAGCTAAATAAACTTACAAATGTTGGGCAGCTTGAGTGGCATACTTTCAAGCAAGCCATCTAGTCTCCAACAAATGCCAAAGTAAAGGATGAAAAGGCAAGTGCAACACAATTAATAAAGTTCAAGAAGCACTCCACAACATGGAAGAGCAAGAAAATGAGCTTTGGAACAAATTGGAAAAGGCTAAGTCATGGGCACAAGTAGTGCAAAAACCAATGGGAAAGTACAAGTTGATAGAGAGGCAAGTAATGCTCAATACTGGTCAAATGGTAGAAGAAGGAGAACAACTCAATAAGCAATCAAATATAATCATCAAGGGGTGAAAGAATTTTGTGAAGGAGAAGATACAAACAACCTAGCAAAGGATTTCCTCTCAGATCAGCTACAATGGAGAGGGTAGATCAAGCAAGCAAGTAGAATTGAAAAATGGAGGAAGGGATAGGCACATTTGGGTCACAATGACAAACTATGATGATAAAACAAGAATATTAAGAAATTAAGGCATGTTGAGAGATTCAAATTACTACCTAGATGAAGACTTGACTTTTTAGCAGCTGGAAGAGAGAAATAAGGAATGGAAAAAAGTGAAGGCAGCAAGAAATGAATAGATGGGCATACCTAAAGAATGGGAAAGACTATATCATAGGTCATCAAACCCAAAGCAAATAGGGAGTACAGCCTACCTAGGAGCATCTTACATTGATATGTTGGAACTATAGGGACTATATTTGGAGAAGAGGATGTGGGTTACGGCCCATTGCTAGAGATAGAGACATAATCATTTTGATGGAAATATGAATATGGTGGGTGCAAGACACCAGAATTTCACAGATGCAAGAAGGCCACAATATGGAATAAGGCAGCCAAAAATGGAAAAGGACACAGGTGTATAATGGCATTAATAAAAGAATTGTGGGGCAGAAGTATCAAAATAGAAAAATAACATGAAAATAAACAATATATTTGGATACAAATCATAGAAAATAACACAAATATTAGCATAGCTGCATGCTACTTTGTTCTCAAGAACTCCAAATTAGATAGTGAAGATTTATACTCGTCCTTAAAGGGGGAGATATCAGCCTACAGTAAGCTCAAGGAGATTCTGTTAGTAGGGGACTTTATTGCAAGGGCAGCAGGCAAACGAGCCAACATAATTGCAAATAATGAAGGTCTAGACAAGAACCCTCTTTGGATGGTAGCAGAAGAAAATCAGCGATGGGCTAGAGCCTCAGAAGATGTGTAGAGGACCATTACACACTTTGGAGAAGAGTTGCTAGGCTTGTGCAGCATTCACAAAATGATCATATGTAATGGGATAGTAAATCAGAGTATAATTGACTATGTTAAATGCTGATATTTCAATTTCAAGGGGTCAATCAACATGATGAGCACAATGGACTACCCATAGTAAACCCCCACTCAAAGCAAATATCCTCTTGACTCGGGAAAATCAGCAAGCTTTCAGAGCGGTATTAGCTAGTTAGCAACAGGAAGAGGGCAGTAAGGGTAGACCTGACATTCCTATAAATTTTACTAAAAGCAGGAGGCTAATGCACACTATTCAAGAAGTGCTAAACACATGCAAAAGAGCTAAACCTAAAAAGAAGAAAATAAATAGCTTCCAAACAAACCTTGGTATGATGAAGAATGCAAGGCAACACAGAGGATGCTAAAGAAACCAGCAAATAAAACAAAGGAAAACCAAAAAATGTATGAACAATTGGTGAGAACAAAACAAGAAGAATATGCAAGAACTATAGAAGGAAGGAGCTGATCCACATAGGGAAACGTGAACCAAAGAGATTTGGAGGTAGCTCTGCAAGGAAAAAGCACATACAGAAAACATGTAATATCCCATACAAGAATATTCCTATATTTTTTTTTTGCATTATATGTTGTTTTGACATGTTCTCATATTTATTCATCACTATTAATTCCCACAAATCTGAATGTTGATATCATTAGCACTGTATTTCTGATCATAATGAGCATGCACAACAGCTGAAGCGTATGCAAATATAAAAATCAGAATATATATATATTCTGACCTGAAATGTTGATGGGCACAAAAAAACCAATGTCAGAAATTATTTCTGATTTAATAAATCATCCTTATAGCTGAATGGTTGATCTTTTACTTCCATGGTATGGGCCTCCAAAGGAAAGTGGAGTGGAGATAAAAAACACAAAGAAATCTTCAAACAATCTTCCAAGTGGGTCCCATGTGCAGATTTTTATCTTCTTTTGAATGAAATCAGGGCATCCTTAATTCTGACAACCAAATAAAATGCAAGCTCTAGTTTGTTGACCTGCGATGACTTTTTGGAGATCAACTCTTACCCCCTCCTTCCCATGTCACCTTTCAATGGACACTTAGGCTGCTGTCATTGATTTTTAAAACCCCTTTATGGCTGCACTAGCTCTTATTGACTCCCTTTTGACACCTTGAAATGCTGCATTGGAGTGTAAACAAGGCTTTTAAGCCTCCCAATGTGAATTGGCTCTTCCTTGAAAATATATTAAACTGTATGGCAGACTTATATGATGTACGAAAGCCTTGGGAAATGAGTTGCCACACTAAATGAGCTGCGCCTAGCTTGGTAAGGATTTAGTGGAGGCCATTTTGGTATGTAAAAGGCTTTTAAGCCTTCATAGAAATGAATCACCCCTTTTTTCTGTTCTATAACATGAAAGGGGTATGCCACCTTTTTGGATAGCACAAGGTGTACAGCTGGATAAACTGAGTAGATATAAAATATAATATTTTGTTGTACCCCAAAATTAAAATTTTTGTTACACTTAGACATTTTGAAGAAATGAGTAAAAGTCTTGTCAAATCAGTCAAAAAGGTCAAACTTTGGGTGTGCATGTCTTGCATGAGGGGTTAAAACGCAAAATTTTCAATTTCTGACGATCTGGGTCTGCTGAGAGCAGCTTAACCTACAAAACCCAGATCTCAGTTTTTCATCCCTAAATTTTAGGAAAACTGCTATTTTTAGAAATTTTCTCGAAATAGTAACGTTTTCTGGGTTTTTTCTGGGTTTCTTTTGAACCGGATACTGCAAAATTTTCTAAAAATAGAAAATCTCTAAAAATAGAAAGTTGGTCCGACAGGGTCCGAACTGATTTTGATTGGCTCAAAATGTGTCTGTATCAGGCTGGTGCAGTCAGAATCTTAAAATGATCAGTTTTTCCCTACTGGGTCTATTCTGCTTTTTCAGAAGCATATCTGGAGCTCCGAGGTCATCAATGGAGGTCATCCGACTGCCAGGCGTCAATTTCAGGCACTAAACTTTCAGCAGAAGGTGAAACGATGAACATGCTCGAGGAATGAGGAAGAAAGTTGAAAGGTCACGAAAATTTTCTAACACTGCTGAGTTTGGGCGCCCCTGTTAAGGAAAGGCGCCCACCTTTTTAGGGCATCAGATGAGTGAATTAGGGTTTGGACCTCCAATAGAAGTTGCTCAGTTTTCAGTCAGCTTCGCGATGGATATCCCCATCAGAGCATCCGACAATCCAATCTCTGGCAAATTCGAGTCAAAGTGGAAGATATAGAATGAAGATCTAAAACTCGAAGAAGATTAAATTGAAAATAATTCTAAGTCTGGAGAAACTGGACGCCCTAGGAGAAGAAAGGCGCCCAACTTTTCAAGGTTTCAAACAGATGAATTTGCAGTCACAGTTATAACGAGATGTCTTCAGAATGCAACAGGCTTTCCAGTGAACTATCCAGCACGACAAACGGAGCTCGCAGTCATCATATTCAAAGGGCTGAACAGAAGGTCCGATGAGAGTTGAAAAGAAAAATCCGAAAGCAAAGGTGAAAAATGCAAAAAATAAACTAACTCTGGTGAAGTTGGGCGCCCCAGCTTGCCAGGGGCGCCCAAGCTTTTGAGGACCTAAAATTTGCCTTTTGACAAAAGTGTTTCCAGAAGACCCCTCCTGAAATCCTCTCAGCTTCGCAACGAGTCCAAACATTCGTCAATCCGACGCTCAGAGCTCATAATTCAACAAGATTGCCCGTGGAAGAAAAAGACATGAATAAATTGGAAATTTTTGTAAGTCTGGTAGAAATGGGCGCCCCAGTTGAGGAAGGGCGCCCAAGCTTTTGAAGCTCATAATAATGGAATTTGCAGAAGCAGCATCCAAGAAGGTCTCACCAAAATCAGTCTAGCTATCCAGTGAGCTTGTCAGCCAGTCAATCGGATCAGCGTAGCTCCCAGAATCGAGGATTCATCAGAAAATCAAAGGGAGAAGGAAGAACTTGGAAATCAGAAAAATGGCTAACACTGAAGAAGTTGAGCGCCCCTAGAAGGAAAAGCCTCTCATGAATTCGAAGGTCAAAATCAAGTTTTTAGCAGGAGGTGCCTCCAGAACATCCTTCTCAGTTTCAGTCAGACTCCACCGTGGACCACTCATCTCGCCTGTCGAGTAAATCTGTCAACGAGAAATCAGAGGTGAAGTAGCATGTCAAAATGGAGAAAAGTTGAAAAAGTTGAAATTTTGACTAACATTGGTGAAAATAAGCGACCCTCTTGAAGATAGGCGCCCAAAGTTTCATGCCTTAGGAGAATTTTCAAGAGTTTTCAAATTTCAAAATTTGCAAGAGGAGAAGGATGGCGTCCAAGTTCAAGGGGCTGAGATTTAGGGTTTTGAAAATAAAAGCAAAAAAGAAAGCAAAACCTAAATCAAAACCTAAGTCTATTTAACACTTCTTTTCAATGTATTTTTCATTATTTTTGCAAGTAGCATCCAGAGGAGAAAGTTGGAGCAGCAAGTTTGAAGAATTTTTGTGATTCAAGAATCCATGGTTGCTGGTTTTACATCAGATTTTTTCAGACCAGCAAGCATAAACCTTTGATTTTTCATTCTTCTTGTTCCAGAAGATCAAATTTTTCAAGCAGAAGGCCAAGGCTTTCAATTTTTCAGTTATTTGGGTCTTTTTGCCTCAATCTTCTAAAGAATTTTTCAAGAACTTCATCAAGTTGCAGCAAGTGCTTTTATCTTGCATGTCAGTGAAAACCTCAGTGCATTCAAATTTCAACCATCTGGGTCCTTTCCAATCAGTCTTCTGAAGAAAACCCACATCGCAGCTTTTTTCAAGAAAGTTCAAAAAACCTAGGGTTGGCTGCTTTTTCGATCAAACATCAGGGTTTTGCAAATCCAATCAATTGGGTCCATTTCTAATCATATTCTGAACAAAACCCAAATGCCAGCTTTTTTCGAGGAAAATTGAAGAAATTAGGGTTTGCTGCTTTTTCAGTCTAAATTCAAAATTTTCAAAAACGGACGATCTGGGTTGTCTTGTATCGATATTCTGAACAAAACCCATATCTCAGAAAAAATTTCTCAAAAAATCGTCCGTTGGAGCACAAAAATCAGCATTCTAAAAATAGAAATTGTTCAAGACTTGTCTGAAACAAGGCGAGTTTACAGTCATTCTTCGAGTTTTCTGAAATGGAGTACACTCCTAATGTTTTCAAGTCCTAATCAGCTCTCTTTCACAATTACATCAAAACAGCTGAGACAGACTTGCATCATGTCAAGCCGGTGTTCGATCTACATGCCTTGAGAGAGCAGGCAACACTTCAATCAAGAACCTGGGACATTCGGACTCCTCGCAGCAGCGTCAATTCCTATATCAGTTGAGAGCCTTGAGTTCGTAATCGCTTGCATTAAGCATTACAACCCACTACTAGGGAGATCCAGTCAGCAGACGGTAGATTGATTTGCAGTCTAAAGCCTGATATGGTCGAAAAGTGTTTTTCCATTCCCCCGTGGCCTGAAAGCGTAACTCTTTCAAGGGATGAATGTGAAAAGATGTGGAATATGCATAAAGATAAATATAGCAAGAAGATTGCTCAGAGATGGATGAAAGAGAAACATAAGACATTGCCCAAGAATGTCGGGCGAGGAGAGTTCAAGGACGAGGTTGCCATCATCATCACTTTGCTCAACAGGGTCATTGGCTCAGAAGATGCCACCAAGTTCCAACCTTGGATGTTTTATGCCATACCTCACATCATGAAGAAGACCGAGTTTTATGATTGGCCTACTTTGATTAGTGACTGCCTACATCAGCAAATAGCAGAATATTTCCAGTTTCATGTATTCCACATGGTGTCATACCTAGTCTACCTGGTGGCCTATCAAGGTCGATTCAGAGGGTTAAACACCGAAGGATCATTGAGCGTACAACACATATATAACTATTATCCCCAGTTGGAATTCATAAAATCGTTGCACCATTACAAAAGGGTGAACGAGGCATTCTTGATGTACACAGTGCGAGACTTAGAGAACGAATTGCACGTCCGCATCTCTTCAGTTGCTAGGGCAGCAATGGCGGAATGGGCGGATTGGTTTATATAGTTTCCTACCTTTACCTATCTCAGGGTCTATAGTTATTCAGGTGCCCCGCTCATGTTGCCAAGGTATCCGTCAGATGAGGTCATCTTCATGGAATTCTTGAGGCAGGCTCACGGTGTCCACACAGTCTTGAGAAATAGAAAGAAATCCTCTCTTCACTTTCCATTAGGGTTGGGTATTTATACATGCAGGACTGCTGCAGATGCCAGGACAATTGGAGAAGAGTTAGATAAATTCGGCCTGAAATCCTACAGTGAGAGGCGATCATTTGATCCTCATGGTGTCTACGCTGGCCGATTGGAGAAGAAATATAATCACATACCCGCACTTGAAGATTTTTGGGCTAACTGTGCAGATGAGTTTGAAGTGCGAAGGCGTAGTTACAGCAGGCTAACTCTCCATCATATGAAAGACTGTTTAAATGAAGATATAGAAGGGCTCTCTGATGATGATGAAGATGTGCTTCTACTGATGTACACTCAGAAACGAATCGAGGATCAGCCTCTTCCACAAGTTAATTGGGCAAACAAGGAATCTCTTTCAGTTGAAGATAGAACAAGACAAGTCATTGAGTATAGTAAGGTTTTCTTAGTGCTTAAAAGGAAGAACTCCATTCGAGTAGCAGAGCCGCCAAGGTTAATTCCCTCTTCTTCCACAGCACAGGCGAAAGGAAAGGGTAAAAGTCAGTCTCAAGATGGCGTCAAAGGTTGTAGATCAAATAAGAATGTAAAAAGAAGGTTGGATTTCTCAGGCATAGTCATACAGGAACAGCCTACAGTTGATTCAGAAGTTCCTCCTGACGAGCCCATACCTCAAAATGAAGGAGAGGAGCTACCTTCAACACATGTTTCTGTACCTTTGACGGGTTCTTCACCAATTCACATTGATCTTTATATCGAAGATGATGAAGAGATTGCAGCAGTACCTCCTGAGGAAGTTAGTAAAGATACTACTGTGTCTTGGCTTGAGAACTCCTTAGGAAGGGTTAGGAGAAGGCCTTCATATCAAGTGAGTGTTGATGATCTCGATAACATCTATCAAGAACCTCCTAAGAAGAAGGCAAAGAAGCAAGTTCATTTTGATAGGAATCCTGATAACGAGATTGTCAAAGAGACTGCAGTGCCCCCAGAAGATAGGAATAGGGATGAGGTAAATATGGATGATTTCGTCATGGTCAAGGCTAATCTTGGTAGAAATACCAGACATGCAGATTTGAGTCTCTTCAAAGTTGTATCCGAAAACCTTCATGAAAGAGTGCTAAAAGATGGAGAAGACAAGGCAGCCCTCAAGGCTGAAAATCAGCAGCTTAAACTTTTCATTTCTAACCTTGCTCGTGGTTCTTCACAAACAATCCAGTTGCTGCCCCAGGTCTTGGAGACACCAGCTGATCACCATCAGTTAAGACAGCTGGTCATATGTGGGAAAGAGACTCAGGAGTGGATCGAGAGCTTCATTGTCAGAGGAAGGGAGATCTTGGCTCGGATGTTCCAGTTGAGAGAAAACGCTCATGAACTTCGTCAAGGCATCCAAGGATTTGAACAAACACTGGCTGAAGTAAAACCTAGGCATGAGATTATCATTGCTGATTTAGACACAGCCTACGGTTCAGCGGTTTCAAAGGAGCACAAAAGACAAATCCTTGCTTGGAAAGAGCGTCATGTTTTCAAAATTAAAACTTATGAGAGGATATCTGAAGAATTCATCACCTCAGACAAAGGGTGGTTGAAGCTCTTCTTTTTCATCGGCCGAATTAGGTCATAGAAGTCCCCTCTCAGTCTGATCTTGGCGGTTCCTCGTCAGACTTGAGGAGGTGCAAAATCGAGTTCGAGAATGTTGTTCATGAATTGCTTTGATCCAGTTGGCGGAAGGATGAGCCCATATTGGTGATATGCGGCCAAAGTTCGATAAAAGCGGCCAATAGAGGTCAAAAGATTTCTGAGGATCTATTGCGAGATGCTGAAGATATTCTTGGCGGTGTTTTATTTTGTTGATGGCATAGATGCCTTAGAATCGGGGACACAATCTCTAACTTCCTAAGCCCGGTTAGCGTCGAGCTTTAAAAGCAACTTTCTTCTAGAAGCTTTCTTTCCGGCTTTCTTTCTATTCTTCGGAATAATCCTTATCCATTCTTTGAGGATAGAAAGAAGATAAAGATGTGATGTAATAGTTGGCGTTTCAGCTTTTCTGCTTTCTAGGGTTTTATCTTTCTAGATTTAGTAATAAAGCTTGCTTGCTGAGCAAGCCCTAGATTGTGAAAGCAAGGAGATTTTAGGGTTCCCTACTCCTCTGCTTCTCTATAAATAAGAGCCTTTGCTCATTTTGTTTCTTTAACGGTTATTGTCATAGCAAATTGTGAGCCTGAATTGCAGCAAATTGTTATTCAGTTTCAGTTCACTTAGTTAGAAACCGTGCTAGTGAGAACAAAACGCTGAGCCTATTGTGCCTTCTATTTGTTGCTCAAGTTTTGTTCATTTGTGTTGTGATAAGCAAATTGTTGAGCCTCTTTAGCCAACAAGGAGTTAGTAAGATTGCTGTTTTCTATTGTGTTAAGAATAAGTTTGCAAGCCTCCTTAGCTGCAACTTCTTGTTCAAAGCATGTTAGAAGTGAGCTTTGTTTTAGAGATTTGTGTAATAAAATCATGAGCCTCTTTTGCCTTGGTCTAAAATCTCAGATTTCCGTTATCAGTGTTCTACTTTTATGATCTTTATTTCAGCTTGCAGTGAAGTGTGTAGGTGTTCGTTGAAAGAGAGATTGTTGAAGTATTTTTGTCAGAGAATCTACCTTGTTAATTTCTAACTTCTCTTGCTCTGCTATTACTCGAGAGGTTAGGAACGTCTTTAGTTTAAGTTAGTGTAGTTGAACTTCTTATCAGAAAATCTCAGCTGCGGCGTTTGTGTTTAAAAACCTTGTGCTCTAAGCTGATCAAAAAGATAGGCAACTTAGTTTTAGTTTACTTTCTTTCAAACACCATCAGCAAGAGGGAGCTTCCCCTCCTAATTTGAAGAGCAGTTTATCTGTGCATAGCTGTCCGTTTTCAAATCCGCATTCCAGAGGTGCGAATTTAAACGCCAACAGTTTTCTGGCGCCCACCGTGGGGCACGAGGTTTTAAACAACAAAGAAAGCTTAGGCTTTATGTCACGGGTATGACCATCTGGCGTCCTACTGCTCCAGTTCAACAACCTGATCTTACACCTCCAGTTATCCAGCCGAATTTCCAGATAATTGAAGGAGAGCAAGTAGACATCATCAGCAGCCTCAGGAGTTTCATCTTTGAGAAGAAGGAGACCCCTGCTCAGTGGAGAAACGCTGCTGCTATTCTAGACAAAGAGGAAGAGAAAGCCGATATTGCAGCCGAAAGACCTGTCTTGCCACCACCCGCGTGGGACTAGTCAATCCTGGCATACATAGTCTATACAAGGAGGAGAATAAGAACAAATCCGCTCTTCCAAGAAGGAGATACTTTCCTTCCACATACGCATCCTACAGAAGTTGGCGAGTCATCCAACACAGTTCCTGAGTTCAACGCCGTACCTGTGTTCGAAGAAGAAGAATCCGAAGCAATGGGTGATCACCACAACAACGATGACAACAACAATCGCAATCGGAGAAGAGGTCCCCCACTGCCTTGGGGTGATAATATCGGACCTTTGGCCCTAGGAGCAAATCACGAATTGCCTAAGGGGTCAAGAAAGCACTTTCCATGGTTCCAAGGTGATGGGAGTCAACATCCTGATGATCATCTTTCAGCCTTTTCAACGGCTTGCGCTGTTTTGCATGTAGGTCATGAAGATGTTGCCGTTCGTCTCTTTGTTGAGACACTCGCAGGAGCTGCTGCCGAATGGTTCAATCACTTGGAACCTGGTTGTATAACCAACTGGAATACTATGACTGAAAAGTTTCTTGCGAGATTCAAGCCAGCTGAAGATAGCCACCAGTTGTTCGCTCGACTTTCCAATTCGAAGAAGGAGGACAATGAACCAATGAGAGAGTTCGTAGCAAGGTTTAACCGCCTGGTTACTCGTCTTTCATATACACTCAATCCATCGCCTGAGATCCTGTTAAGCAGTTTTGTCAACGCACTTCCATCAGAGATAGCTTTTATCATAAGGTCGGCTCACGAGATGGAACTGGGAGAAGCACAACAAGGTGCAATAGAAATTGAAGACAACATGATCACTTCAGGAAAGATCAGAGGAGATGCTATTAGACCTTTGGTTCAAAGTTCTACTGATCCGTTACTTTAAAGGGTTGCAAACGAAGTAACTATTCTCAAGAGGCAATTGCCACTTCAGCCGACGCCTCTTGCTCAAGTTGCACCACCACCTGCTTTGCCCGCACCTCAGCAGCCTTATCAGCCTCAGCAGCCGTATCAGCTGAGGAGAAATAACTTTCAGCCTTACAACAATTACAAGCCACGAGGGCCACCTCCACCAAGGCAAGCGGCCGACAATACACAAAATGCTGTGTTTTGCTCTTTTCATGATTCCACCGAACATACCGGCGCATCTTGCCCTGAAAATGTCAGAATGAACGAGATAATGGGTTATGCCGAAGCTGCACCTGCACCAAGTTTCGTTCCAACTCCAAGTTCGAATGTTGTCTTACCTCAATCGGACAACTTCGATGGCGACTCCGCAACGGGCTACTTTGAAAGTGAACCCGATTTTGAAGAACAAGAAGAAGATATTCGTCATACTCTCTTGCAGTTAATCCTGAGAATCATACGACTCCTGTGTTCACCAGAGCTCAACATCTGAGGGCACACAAGGAAGAGGAAGAAGAGAGGCTGAAGATATCAAAAGACAAAGAAAAAGTAAAAGAAGTAGCTTCTACTTCAAATATTAAGTCTTCTCAAGAGAACGTGAAAGCAGTTGCTGAAGGTTCGTCCTCAGCAAATTTTGATATTGTAGATTCATTGATGAAGAACAAAGTGCAGATTTCTCAGTTAGAGTATCTCCAAGATCATCCAGAGCAAGTGGACCGACTTCTCAAATTTGTGAAGAAAGGACCTACCAAGCAGCCCACATTGCTCGAATCATCCGTTCCGGCGGAAGACAAGCCTAAGCCCTTCTATATTTCTCTATATATAGGAGGTTACAAATTGAGCAATTGTATCATCGATTCCGGAGCTTCCGACAACGTCATGCCTCTACAAGTGATGAATGCTCTAGGACTTTCGTGCACCAAGACAAAGGACAAATGCTACTCACTGGAGTCCAAGTCGGTGCCGTTGGTCGGTCAATTAAAAGATGCTCAAGTGAGGTTGGCGGCTTGTCCTGAAAAGAAAATCATGATGACCATCCTAGTAGCTGACATTCCAGCAAGCTACGGGATGCTATTAAGCAGAAGCTTTTGCAAAGACCTCAGTGGAGAGATTCAGATGGATTGGTCTTCTGCAAACATTCCATTAAAGAAAGGAACTTTCAAGCTGGAACCAGAACCCAAATCTCGATTTGCGGTCGTGAAGTCTCAAGATCCTCAAGCTCAAGTTCTGTATCAAGAAACGGGTCTTGGTACTTACGCCATGCTGTCAAAGATTCCTGAAGAAAGTCAAGAGATCGCGTGCATCTTAGAAAAATCAGCAGATGATCCTAAGCTGTGGACTTTACAGTTTGATGGGAGTTGTTCCACTGCTGGTTCGGGAGCGGGAGTTGTGATAAGTTCTCCCGAAGGACAGTTGTATCCTTTTGCATACCGCTTGCAATTTGAATGTACAAATAATACCGCGGAATATGAGGCGCTTTTATTAGGTCTCAGGAATGCAAAAGATATGGGTATCAAATACCTTAGGGTCAAAGGTGATGCGGAGCTTGTTGTAAAGCAAGTTAGAGATCAATTCAGAATAAAAGCAGATCGTCTTCGACATTATAGAAATAGGGTGTGGAATGCAATAGATTGGTTCGAAGCATTTGATATCAAGTACATTCCACGTCTAGAAAATAGCAGAGCAGATGCCCTCGCGGTATCAGCTTCACTTTTCATGCCACATTCTGATTTTCGTCAGAATGCGTTTGCCATTGAATTAATATACAGGCCAGCTGTACCTGACAACTGTGATAATTGGCAAGTCTTTAACGATGATGAACACATTAAGGAGTTTCTTGTTATGGGAGATAATTTCAAAGAGTTGTTCTTTGAAGGCAGTTCATCTACTCATAGAGAAGAAGTAACAGAAGTCTCTGATACGCCAAAGATTGCCGAAGATAAAGAAATTTCAGAAGAACTAGAGTCCAGCATAATCCAGTTGAAAGGAAATAAAATTCCCAAGGGTTCAGTTTCCTTGGAGAATATTTTTGACAGGCACAACAGATACATTCAAGATCAGAGAAACTCAAGCGACAGAACCTCTGCTGAATATCAACAAGTCAATATTGGCACAATTGACAAGCCTAGGCTTGTTAATTTGGGTACATGCTGCACGACAGAGGAGAGCGAGAAGTTCATTTCTTTGTTCCAGCAATACCGAGATGTCTTTGCCTGGTCATATGAAGATTTGAAAGTTTTTACACCAAGAGAATTGTCTCACACAATTCCTCTTCAACCTGAAGCAAAGCCCTTCAGGCAAAAGCAACGACACTACAATCCGCGGATTCAAGACACCATCTACGCGGAGATCCAGAAGATGGTAAATGCAAAGATCATCTTTCCAATCCATCATTCCACTTGGGTGTCAAATATAGTTCCTGTGCGCAAGAAGAACGGAGAAATCAAAATTTGCGTTGATTTCAGGAACTTGAATCAATCATCGCTCAAGGATAATTATCCTTTGCCAATCATGGAGCACACTTTACAGACGGTCACCGATTCAGAGATGCTGTCTTTATTGGACGGTTTTTCTGGTTATAATCAAATAGCGGTAGCTGAAGAAGATCAGTTCAAGACGGCATTCACAACCCCGTGGGGTACATTTGCCTATGAAAGAATGCCCTTCGGCCTCATCAACGTCGGTGCTACATTTCAGAGAGCCATGGATTTGGCATTTGGAGACTTGAAGAATAAAGTAATAGTTGTCTATCTTGACGACCTCACTGTTTTCTCGAAGACACGACAAGATCACTTTTCACATCTGGGGAAGGTCTTCGAGAGATGCAGATATCATAAAATTTCGTTGAATCCTAAAAAGTCTATCTTCGCGGTGACGGAAGGCAAGTTGCTTGGCCACATCGTCTCCAAGGAGGGAACTCGAATTGACCCAAGCCGGGTCGAAGGTATTAGAAGTTTGTCTCTTCCAACAAGCAGAACAGGGGTACACTCTTTCTTTGGTAAGGTAAATTTTATACGAAGATTTGTACCAGATTTTTCTGAGTTGACTAAAGATATATCTGCTATGATGAAGAAGAAGACAGTTTTCAAGTGGACGGAAGAAGGAAAGAAGGCGTTCGCAGCAATAAAAGAAGCCATCAGTCGAGCTCCGGTGCTAGTCCGTCCTGATTTTGAAAAGGAATTCATCCTTTATTGTTATGCATCAGAGCATACTCTGTCTGCCATTCTGACACAAAAGTTAAACGAGGAAACTGAATCTCCCATAGCTTTCATGAGCTGCAGTTTCAAGGACAGCAAATCAAGATACTCTCAGATTGAAAAGAATGCCTATGCGGTGGTTCGAGCTGTAAAGAATTTCAGATTCTATATCCTAAATTCTCACACCGTTGTGTATGTTACAGATCCAGCAGTGAAGAGCGTGTTGACTCAACAGGAGATGGGCTCCAAAAGAGGAAACTGGGTCGCAAAGGTACAAGAGTATGATTTGGAGATCAAGCCAACCAAACTCGTCCGCGGGAGGGGTCTTTGTCAGTTGATGGCGGAAGATGGTGATAAGAAACTTCAAGCCAAAGGTATACCTGAGATTGAACCTGAAGTTAAAGAAGACCTTCCAATGGTCTTGTTGATTGAGTCATCGGGAGAATGGTTCATTGAGATATGGTATTACCTAACATACGGTGATTGTCCAAATCACCTGAACAAGCAACAAAGGAGAACGCTTAAGCTGAAAGCGCAGAATTATATAATCATCAACAATGTTTTGTACAAGCGAGGTCTTGACGGGACATTCTTGTTGTGTGTTACCAAAGATCAACAACGGCGCTTGCTGGAAGCTTTCCATAACCAAGCATGCGGTGGTCACTTTTCATCAAAGGTGACAGCTTTTAAAATCTTGCGGGCTCAGTTCTTTTGGCCGACTATGTTCCGCGATGCATACGAGTGGGTACATAAATGTCAGTTGTGCCAGCAATTTGTAGGCAAGGCGAAGTTAGCAGCCGCTCCTCTCAGGCCAGTTGTTATAGATGCTCCATTCCAACAATGGGGTCTAGATTTTATTGGTCCTATCAACCCACATTCCAGCAAGGGGCATATTTATGTCCTTACAGCCACCGATTACTTCACTAAATGGGTTGAAGCCATTCCCACCAAGCGAGCTACGTCCGAGGTCGTGTGTGAATTCTTAAAAGAAAACATTGTCACACGCTTCGGGGTGCCTCGCAAAATTGTAACAAATAATGCAACATGTTTCTCATCTGAGGAGCTAATGGAGTTCTGTTTTGATCACAGCATTACACTATCTCATTCATCAGATTATTACCCCCAGGGTAATGGGCAAGCTGAGTCATCAAACAAGAATATTGTCACAATCATTCGCAAGTTGGTTGATTCCAGTCAGCGAACTTGGCACAAGAAACTTTATGATGCTCTCTGGGCCGACATAATTACTCCGAAGAGAGCCATTGGTACCTCACCCTTTATACTGCTGTATGGTACAGAAGCAATGATACCCATCACATTGGAGTTGTCCGCCTTGCAGCTGGCGACCGCAATGGAAGATGGAGAGTTCACAGATCCCATTCAGAAGCGTATCATGTACCTTACTAAGCTTCAAGAAGAAAGGGAAGAGGTAGTAGACAGAATCACTCAGCACCAGGAGCGGGTGAAGAAGATTTTTGACAAGAAAGCTCGCCAACGAGATTTCGAGGTTGGAGATCAAGTCCTCTTATGGGATAAGAGACATGAGCTCAAGGGAATGCATGGGAAATTTGATTCCTTGTGGCTGGGACCTTTCAAGATTCACGAGCCCGCCGGAGAGAACACCTATATTCTCTCGCGCTTGGATGGAAGTCTCCTCACTCTACCACATAGCGGGCAGTACCTCAAGCACTTCGTCCCTTCGGGGGTGGAGTAAGTTCTCAAAACGATCTTTGTAAATATTTTTCATTGCTTTTCGTAATGTGTTCCCCCTTTCTGTGATGTTTTCGTTATGTTGTGTTTCCCTTTCCCGTAACAGTCCTGTCGTGTTATAGGTGATTAGGAGTCTTGTTTTAGGTGATTAGTAGGGAAGTCCAACTATTAGGTGATTCTTAGGAAGTCCGGTTATAGGTGATTAAGGAATGTCTTGCAAAATAGGTGATTAGGAAATGATGCTGACTCCGATACCCAATGGACAAGGCACTGGTCTAAGCTAAAAACTCCAGAGATTCTATGGTTCTCCTATGCCGAAAGTATCCGCCATGGTCCCCAAACAGATCCAATGTTGTACCCCAAAATTAAAATTTTTGTTACATGTAGACATTTTGAAGAATTGAGTAAAAGTCTTGTCAAATCAGTCAAAAAGGTCAAAATTTGGGT
This sequence comes from Sequoia sempervirens, assembly GCA_007258455.2. NCBI lineage: Eukaryota > Viridiplantae > Streptophyta > Pinopsida > Cupressales > Cupressaceae > Sequoia > Sequoia sempervirens. The sequence continues at coordinate 48,844 of VDFB02081306.1, forward strand.
GTGCATGTCTTGCATGAGGGGTTAAAATGCAAAATTTTCAATTTAAATGATCGGGTTTCTTGAGGCGGCTTAACCTACAAAACCGGATCTGGGTTTTCATCCCCTAAATTTTGGAAAAGCTGCTATTTTTAGAAATTTTCTCGAAATAGTAGCGTTTTCTGGGTTTCAGGTTTCTTCGAAACGGAATCTGTAAAATTTTCTAAAATAGAAAGTTGGTCAAAGCGAGTCGAGGCCCGATTTTGATTGGCTCAAAATAATGTGTACGTTGGTCTGATCAGAATCTTAAAATGATCAGTTTTGCCCTATTGGGTCTATTCTGCTTTTTCAGAAGCATATCTGGAGCTCCGAGGTCATCAATGGAGGTCATCCGACTGCCAGGCGTCAATTTCAGGCACTTAAACTTTCAGCAGAAGGTGAAACGATGAACATGCTCGAGGAACGAGGAAGAAAGTTGAAAGGTCACGAAAATTTTCTAACACTGCTGAGTTTGGGCGCCCCTGTTAAGGAAAGGCGCCCACCTTTTTAGGGCATCAGATGAGTGAATTAGGGTTTGGACCTCCAATAGAAGTTGCTCAGTTTTCAGTCAGCTTCGCGATGGATATCCCCGTCAGAGCATCTGACAATCCAGTCTCTGGGAAATTCGAGTCAAAGTGGAAGATATAGAATGAAGATCTGAAACTCGAAGAAGAAGATTAAATTGAAAATAATTCTAAGTCTGGAGAAACTGGGCGCCCTAGGAGATGAAAGGCGCCCAACTTTTCAAGGTTTCAAACAGATGAATTTGCAGTCACAGTTATAACGAGATGTCTTCAGAATGCAACAGGCTTTCCAGTGAGCTATGCAGCACGACAAACGGAGCTCGCAGTCATCAAATTCAAAGGGCTGAACAGAAGGTCCGATGAGAGTTGAAAAGAAAAATCCGAAAGCAAAGGTGAAAAATGCAAAAAATAAACTAACTCTGGTGAAGTTGGGCGCCCCAGCTTGCCAGGGGCGCCCAAGCTTTTGAGGACCTAAAATTTGCCTTTTGACAAAAGTGTTTCCAGAAGACCCCTCCTGAAATCCTCTCAGCTTCGCAACGAGTCCAAACATTCGTCAATCCGACGCTCGGAGCTCAGAATTCAACAAGATCGCCCGTGGAAGTGAAAGACATGAATAAATTGGAAATTTTTCTAAGTCTGGTAGAAATGGGTGCCCCAGTTGAGGAAGGGCGCCCAAGCTTTTGAAGCTCATAATAATGGAATTTGCAGAAGCAGCATCCAAGAAGGTCTCACCAAAATCAGTCTGGCTATCCAACGAAACATTCAAACAGTCAGTCGGATCAGCGTCGCTCCCGGAATCGAGGATTCATCAGAAAATCAAAGGGAGAAGGAAGAACTTGGAAATCAGAAAAATGGCTAACACTGAAGAAGTTGGGCGCCCCTAGAAGGAAAAGCCTCTCATGAATTCGAAGGTCAAAATCAAGTTTTTAGCAGGAGGTGCCTCCAGAACATCCTTCTCAGTTTCAGTCAGACTCCGCCGTGGACCACTCAGCTCGCCTGTCGGGTAAATCTGTCAACGAGAAATCAGAGGTGAAGTAGCATGTCAAAATGGAGAAAAGTTGAAAAAGTTGAAATTTTGACTAACACTGGTGAAAATAAGCGCCCCTCTTGAAGATAGGCGCCCAAAGTTTCATGCCTTAGGAGAATTTTCAAGAGTTTTCAAATTTCAAAATTTGCAAGAGGAGAAGGATGGCGTCCAAGTTCAAGGGGCTGAGATTTAGGGTTTTGAAAATAAAAGCAAAAAGAAAGCAAAACCTAAATCAAAACCTAAGTCTATTTAACACTTCTTTTCAATGTATTTTTCATTATTTTTGCAGGTAGCATCCAGAGGAGAAAGTTGGAGCAGCAAGTTTGAAGAATTTTTGTGATTCAAGAATCCATGGTTGCTGGTTTTACATCAGATTTTTTCAGACCAGCAAGCATAAACCTTTGATTTTTCATTCTTCTTGTTCCAGAAGATCAAATTTTTCAAGCAGAAGGCCAAGGCTTTCAATTTTTCAGTCATCTGGGTCTTTTTGCCTCAATCTTCTGAAGAATTTTTCAAGAACTTCATCAAGTTGCAGCAAGTGCTTTTATCTTGCATGTCAGTGAAAACCTCAGTGCATTCAAATTTCAACCATCTGGGTCCTTTCCAATCAGTCTTCTGAAGAAAACCCATATCGCAGCTTTTTTCAAGAAAGTTCAAAAACCTAGGGTTGGCTGCTTTTTCGATCAAACATCAGGGTTTTGCAAATCCAATCAACTGGGTCCATTTCTAATCATATTCTGAACAAAACCCAGATGCCAGCTTTTTTCGGGAAAAATTGAAGAAATTAGGGTTTGCTGCTTTTTCAGTCTAAATTCAAAATTTTCAAAAGCGGACCCGATCACAGGTTGTCTTGTGCTCGATATGCGAACAAAATATATCTCGGAAAAATTTCTCAAAAATTCGTCCGTTGGAGTACAAAAATCAGCATTCTAAAAATAGAAATTGTTCAAGACTTGTCTGAACCAAGGCGAGTTTACAGTCATTCTTCGAGTTTTCTGAAATGGAGTACACTCCTAATGTTTTCAAGTCCGAATCAGCTCTCTTTCACAATTATATCAAAACAGCTGAGACAGACTTGCATCATGTCAAGCCGGTGTTCGATCTACATGCCTTGGAGAGGAAGCGGGGAGGCAACACTTCAATCAAGAACACAGGACATTGGACTCCTGCCCAGCCGGCGTCAATTCTCTCCGGTTAAGGCCTTGAGTTAAATGTCGCTTGCATTAAGCATTACAACCCAGCTACTAGGGAGATCCAGTCAGCAGACGGTAGATTGATTTCCAGTCTAAAGCCTGATATGGTCGAAAGGTGTTTTTCCATTCCCCCGTGGCCTGAAAGCGTAACTCTTCCAAGGGATGAATGTGAAAGGATGTGGAATATCATAAAGATAAATATAGCAAGAAGATTGCTCAAAGATGGATGAAAGAAACATAAGACATTGCCCAGAATGTGGTGAGGAAGAGTTCAAGGGCGAGGTTGCCATCATCATCACTTTATCCATGAGGTCATTGTCTCGAGAAGATGCCACCAAGTTCCAACCTTGGATGTTTATGCCATACCTGCATCATGAAGAAGACCGAGTTTATGATTGGCCTACTTTGATTAGTGATTGCCTACATCGGCAAATAGCGAGAATATTTCGGTTTCATGTGTTCCACATGGTGTCATACCTAGTCTACGAGTGGCCTATCAAGGTCAATTGAGAGGGTTAAACAGAAGGATCATTGGCGGCATATGGCATGCTGGTTGGATTGTAAAATCGTTGCACCATTACAAAAAGAATTGAGCGAGGCATTCTTGATGTTACCACGGTCTGAACTTGGACGCGGAGTACGTCAGCATCTCTTACGGTTGCTAGGGCAGCAATGGCGGAATGAAGCGGATTAGTTTTATACAGTTTCCTACCTTTACCTATCTCCGAAGTCTATAGTTATTGGTGCCCGCTCATGTTGCCAAAGGTATCCGTCCGGATAGAGGTCATCTTCGCCCGGAATTCTTGAGGCGGGCTCCACGGTATCCCACGATCTTGAGAAATAGAAAAGCCTATAACTTCGCTTTCCATTAGGGTTGGGTATTTATACATGCAGGACTGCTGCAGATGCCAGGACAATTGGAGAAGAGTTAGATAAATTCGGCCTGAAATCCTACAGTGAGAGGCGATCATTTGATCCTCATGGTGTCTACGCTGGCCGATTGGAGAAGAAATATAATCACATACCCGCACTTGAAGATTTTTGGGCTAACTGTGCAAATGAGTTTGAAGTGCGAAGGCGTAGTTACAGCAGGCTAACTCTCCATCAGATGAAAGACTGTTTAAATGAAGATATAGAAGGGCTCTCTGATGATGATGAAGATGTGCTTCTACCGATTCCACCAAACTGAATTGAGATCAAAATTTCTTCCACAAGCGAATTTAAAAACATGAATCTCTTTCAGTTGAAGATAGAACAAGACAAGTCATTGAGGATAGTAAGGTTTTCTTAGTGCTTAAAAGGAAGAACTCCATTCGAGTAGCAGAGCCGCCAAGGTTAATTCCCTCTTCTTCCACAGCACAGGCGAAAGGAAAGGGTAAAAGTCAGTCTCAAGATGGCGTCAAAGGTTGTAGATCAAATAAGAATGTAAAAAGAAGGTTGGATTTCTCAGGCATAGTCATACAGGAACAGCCTACAGTTGATTCAGAAGTTCCTCCTGACGAGCCCATACCTCAAAATGAAGGAGAGGAGCTACCTTCAACACATGTTTCTGTACCTTTGACGGGTTCTTCACCAATTCACATTGATCTTTATATCGAAGATGATGAAGAGATTGCAGCAGTACCTCCTGAGGAAGTTAGTAAAGATACTACTGTGTCTTGGCTTGAGAACTCCTTAGGAAGGGTTAGGAGAAGGCCTTCATATCAAGTGAGTGTTGATGATCTCGATAACATCTATCAAGAACCTCCTAAGAAGAAGGCAAAGAAGCAAGTTCATTTTGATAGGAATCCTGATAACGAGATTGTCAAAGAGACTGCAGTGCCCCCAGAAGATAGGAATAGGGATGAGGTAAATATGGATGATTTCGTCATGGTCAAGGCTAATCTTGGTAGAAATACCAGACATGCAGATTTGAGTCTCTTCAAAGTTGTATCCGAAAACCTTCATGAAAGAGTGCTAAAAGATGGAGAAGACAAGGCAGCCCTCAAGGCTGAAAATCAGCAGCTTAAACTTTTCATTTCTAACCTTGCTCGTGGTTCTTCACAAACAATCCAGTTGCTGCCCTAGGTCTTGGAGACACCAGCTGATCACCATCAGTTAAGACAGCTGGTCATATGTGGGAAAGAGACTCAGGAGTGGATCGAGAGCTTCATTGTCAGAGGAAAGGGAGATCTTGGCTCGGATGTTCCAGTTGAGAGAAAACGCTCATGAACTTCGTCAAGGCATCCAAGGATTTGAACAAACACTGGCTGAAGTAAAACCTAGGCATGAGATTATCATTGCTGATTTAGACACAACCTACGGTCCAGCAGTTTCAAAGGAGCACAAAAGACAAATCCTTGCTTGGAGAGAGCGTCATGTTTTCAAAATTAAAACTTATGAGAGGATATTCGAGGAATTCATCACCTACAGACAAAGGGTGGTTGAAGCTCTTCTTTTCATCAGCGAATTCGTCATAGAGATCCCCTCTCAGTACAGTCTTGAAGACGGTTCCTACGTCGGGCTTGAGGAGGTGCAAAATCAGTTCCAGAATGTTGTTCATAGTTGCAGTCCAGTTGGCGGAAGGATAGGCCATATTTCAGTGATGTCAGCAAAGTTCGATAGAGCGGCCAATGAGGTCGAAGATTTCCTTAGATCTATTGCAGATGCTGAAGATATTCTTGAAAAGCGGTGTTTTGCTGTTGATGGAATAGATGCAACCGAATCGACACAATCTCTAACTTCCTAGCTGATGTGACTAGCTTTAAAGCAGCTTTCTTCTAGAAGCTTTCTTTCCTTTCTTCTTATTCTTGGAATAATCCTTATCCATTCTTTGAGGAGAGAAAGAAGATAAGATGTAATAGTTGGCGTTTCCGCTTTTTCTGCTTTCTTAGGGTTTTATCTTCTTTCTAGATTTAGTAATAAAGCTTGCTTGCTGAGCAAGCCCTAGATTGTGAAAGCAAGGAGATTTTAGGGTTCCCTACTCCTCTGCTTCTCTATAAATAAGAGCCTTTGCTCATTTAGTTTCTTTTAACGGTTATTGTCATAGCAAATTGCGAGCCTGAATTGCAGCAAATTGTTATTCAGTTTCAGTTCACTTAGTTTAACCGTGCTAGTGAGAACAAAACGCTGAGCCTATTGTGCCTTCTATTTGTTGCTCAAGTATTGTTCATTTGTATTGTGATAAGCAAATTGTTGAGCCTCTTTAGCCAACAAGGAGTTAGTAAGATTGCTGTTTTCTATTGTGTTAAGAATAAGTTTGCAAGCCTCCTTAGCTGCAATTTCTTGTTCAAGGCATGTTAGAAGTGAGCTTTGTTTCAGAGATTTGAGTAATAAAATCATGAGCCTCTTTTGCCTTGGTCTAAAATCTCAGATTTCCGTTATCAGTGTTCTACTTTTTATGATCTTTATTTCAGCTTGCGTGAAGTGTGTAGGTGTTCGTTGAAAGAGAGATTGTTGAAGTATTTTTGTCGAGAATCTACCTTGTTAATTGTAACTTCTCTTGCTCTGCTATTACTCGAGAAGGTTAGGAACGTCTTTAGTTTAAGTTAGTCGTAGTTGAACTTCTTATCAGAAAATCTCAGCCGGCGTTTGTGTTTAAAAAACCTTGTGCTCTAAGCTGATAAAAAAGATAGGCAACTTAGTTTTAGTTTACTTTCTTTCAAACACCATCAGCAAGAGGGAGCTTCCCCTCCTAATTTGAAGAGCAGTTTATCTGTGCATAGCTGTCCGTTTTCAAATCCGCATTCCAGAAGTGTGAATTTAAACGCCAACATATTCTCAAATCACTTAACCACAACACACACTACAAAAATGGTCTTTGATAGATATATACACTTGCACACAAATAATATTTTCTAGAAAATCTGTAAATTTGTGTCTTTTGGAAAGATAATTCTTTTCAAACAATTTCTCGCACAAACTCCTTCAAATCTGCACACCTGCGAACCTTGTATGAATTCGTCTCTAAATCTGAAACGAGGATTTTCGTCCCTGTTTACAAAATCTTCAGCACACCTTCCATCCTTGGCTGGAATTGCACTGTCTTTCGGGCTTTTGTCCATTAGGAAAAACCTTTGGGGTTTTTGTCCCTCTAGTGAGAAATTTGGCCATAGGCACAAATCTCCAAAGATAAATAAACAATCTTCGGAATAATCCCAATGAGCTCACAAAACTCCCTTTTATAACCTTTTCGAAAACTTTTTCGAGAATATAATATTTATAAATTAAATAAGCCTTATTACTCCAAAAAGTGATTTATTTTAAATTTTTAAACATTCCTAGTGCGTAAAGTCACTTTATCAACATCCAACATTTAAAACTTTTCATCCTCTTTCCGACGAGTATTATACTAAGGTGCCCATTAAATTATTTTAATTAAATTAGTAACCTTAGTAAAAATAATTAAATTAAAGCTCATTAATGCATCCAAGTTGTGGAAACTATCGAAAAACATCAGACTTGAAAACTAACTGCACTAGAGTGATACCGATGATGAATAATGAGAATTAGACCCTATCGGGTTGACTTACTATAAATAGAGTAGATGCTCTCTCCAAGAATCTTGGATAAGACATCAGAAGTCGGAAATAGCTTCAGAAAGTGCCATTTGAGTCCCTTAGATCATTTGAGCTAACTGGTAATATCAAATAACCCATCTAATAAGGGTAACACATATCAAGAAGGTCAGAGCCAACTGCAGTGCAAGAGAACCCAAAAATGGGGACATTACACAACATAATTACAGGTCAATGGTTAGAATATACAAAACAATTGTATGAACATGAAAACGAAAAAGATGCATCCCCTACAATCATTGCTAAGGAAAATTATTCCCGATGGAAGACATCATACAATGAATTAAAAAGCTTTCAACAAGTAAAGCTTAAGACGTAGACTACATTCAACTAGAGCATCTAAAGTGGGGAGCCAAAATTTTAGCACCTCAAGTCAAAGAAAATTTCAATGAGGTCATTCAAAATGGATTCCCCATAGAGTCAACAACCAACCTACCCATACCTTTGTTCAAAAGTGGATATGTAAACAATTCCTCAAACTATTGAACTATCATGGTCAACCCTCTTTTTGCAAAGTTTTTCAGGAGTATGATAGAATGCAATATTAGTAGTTGGGTAGAGAAATGGGAAAAGAGAGAAAAGGGATAAGTAGGTCTTAGACCCAAACACTCAACCATCAATCATTCTATCATGCTCAAACAATCTATTGAAAAGGTTTGGAAAAAAATGTGTATTGTTGCTTTGAGGATTTCAAGAAGTCTTTTGACACAATTCTGAGGAGCAAATTATGGAATAGAATGGAGGAGCTAGGAGTGCCAACACATTATAGGGTAGTAGTTCATAGATTGTATGTGCATGTCAAGGCTAAATTCAAAATGCAAACAGGGTTTTCTGAAGTTTTTGGAGTGATATAGGTGTCAAATAGAGCTGTCCTCTATCTTTGACTCTATTCGGGCTATACATTGATAAGAAAGAAGATTGGATAAACAAAGCTGGGGGAGATGGGTCCACTTGACCAACAATGTGGTGAAACTTTCTTTATGCCAATGACCTAATTCAAATGGTAGAGAGAACTCAAGATTTGAGAGATCACTTGTGGGCTTTAGAGCTCTCTTGTAAAGATGTAGGGATGTAGGTGAATATTGACAAAACCAACATCATGATTTTCTCTTTGAAAGGGATGAAGCATTTCGAATTTTAGTTTGAAGGAGAGTCTCTTGAAGCAATGTTAGAATACAAGTATCTTGGCCTCAACTTTCACAACAAACTCAATTGGGACACATGCAGGACAAAAAGGATACAAGGAAGATTGAGAGCTCTTTATGTGCTTCAAAACAGGTGTAGGAATGCTGAGTTATGGTATTGGAAAATCACTAGCTTCCTATTTGGTTTTACTTGTCTTACCATTTGTGTTATATCGCTACGAGGTATGTGCTAGTGGAATGCTAAGTTTGAAATGGAGGCAAATATAAAGGATAAAAAAGTATCTAATAAATAACAATTTAAGAATTAAGGCTTTATTTCCCTATGAAATTATCATTGCAAAGACATGAAGTTTCCCTTTAGAAGCAATTGCTACGATTAGGTTACCATGTTACTTGAAAAAGACAAAATAAAGATTGATAGGTGGCCTAGGGTTGCAAGAGATGAAGAGTTATCCAAAAAGAAGAAAACATGGATGAAACAAAATCACAAATGGATGAACAAATGGAACATTAGCCTAAGTGAATGGCCAAACTTGAATAAAGACAAAAAAAAATGTGAATGAAAAGTTTTAGGGTAGTGGTGTGGAGGAAAAAAACAAGTAGAAAACAACATTATATTATAAGGTTCAACCCAACTTATGAGAATTTTGAAAAAAGCTTATATAAGGGCTGAAATCAATTGGAGTGAAAAGATCCTCATTGCTCAACTAAGGACTAGCTCCCATAGGCTTAGATATGAGATAGGTAGATGGACAACACTCAAAGGAGAATGGGAAGAAAGGATTTGTATTTTTGTGCACCTTAGGGGTGATAGAAATAGAGGAGCTTTTCATCTTTGAATGGCAAAGGTACAAGGACATCCAAGCCAAATATGAGGAAACATTAAAGTTAGCTCGATGGTAGAACTATTCAAGAAAAATAGATCAAAAGGTTTGGGAAAACTACTAATCCAAATCAGCAAGAGAAGGAACAACCTTCTAAAGAATGCCACATATCCCATGAATTGTTGTGGTTTTAGTATCTATTGCAATTGGTGGATACTGTAATATGCCGCCCGTTTTTGCATTTTTTTTTTTTTGATAGATGATTTGTTTGTGTTTTTGATGATGTTTTTGAAAGCTTTTGAACAGAAATAAAGTGCATAAAACAAAGAACTTGCAGCAAAGGAATAATCATAAATTTCACTTTTTTCAATGCTACAACTAGCTGGAAGTTTCCACAATTTTATTACAATCAGAATATTGAGATTTTCTTGATTATAGAAACAACTCAGTTCATAAAATACCATCTAATATCTAAATCCAACATACCCAGAAAATGTTTACAACTTTGTTAGGGTGCTGTAGTAGAAACCAGCAGACTGGAAGCCAAGAAAAGAATGATTTAACCTTGCAGAATGAAGTGTCCACAGCCCTCGAGGTTGCTGAGTGTTCCTCAGCCCTAGGCGCCACAAACCCTTCAATGAATGCTCCAAAACCCTAGGCGACCTCAGGTACAAGCCCTCATGTCCCTCCTTGAAGTGGTGCGGCCAGCAATGAGGCTGATACAGTCAATAATCCTCAGAAATAACTCCTCCAATCTGTCTCACTGATTAACCTCTGCAATAACAAGCTCTGTGACTGAAGGAAAAGAAGCAATGATCTCCAATGAAACCCGGTTGTGATCTCTAAATGAAACCACTGAGATATTTTCTAGATTGTGTCTCTCAACAGTGTAGAGAATGTTGCTTGTAAGGGATTTTGTCCTCACAAACCTTGAGAAGAAAGCTCTCCAAAATCAAAACCAAATTCAATATCTTCATCCAGCATAAAGAAAGAATGAGCTCAAAATGCTCATATATTGCCCCTCCAAAACCCCACGACCCCTTCTAGGGAATTAAAAGATTTAATTTTAAATTATATTTTGCTCCTTTATGCCTCCCTAGGCGTCCAACTTTAAGTTATAACATTTTATATTTTAATTTCACTTATGTCTCCCTTGGCCCCCTTCATAAAGTTACTTTATTAAAATAACATAAGTTAAATATTTTAATTTAACTTTAATAATATTATGTTATTTTAAAATAATTGCATTGGGCTGTTAAACGCTGAAATGTTGATGCCAACTGCACCCACTGACACTGCCAAAAATAGCAAGATTGACAACTAGCTTCCTGGACACTCGAAATTGACTTACTAAAAATAGTATGGGAGAAAACACCAAAAATACTCTAGAAAAGGCTGCTACACAACTCTCCACCACAACATGCTGGATAAACGGGCACCAAAGTTCCCTAACCACACTCCGTTAGCCTACAGGAACGATTGAATAGGCTAACTCTGACAATCTGCTGAAAAGGCTAGGAAGGAGCTATAAATAAAAGCTTTAGATGAATTATTTCATACATTATTTTAAAATAATCCATGTGTAACCTAGGAATTATCCCTACCAATAATGGATATTATAACAAGAATTATATAATGGAAAATAATATCCATAGCTTTGGAGAAATATAATAAGCATTGCAGTCATCAATTTTTCTATATTTGTGCACATTTAGAAAGCTTTAGCAAGTAGAGAGTTGATCCATTTCTTTGATCTACTTCTCTGTATGCTACCAAATGTAGTGAATTGAATATATGTATGGTGTGTGAGAATGGTGATAAAAAATATAACCCCCACGTGTTACCATACTTTTAGCAACCTTTAGGAAGTGTAGTCATGGTGTGTAAAACCCTAGTTGGATGAAAAAATCATGGGTAGAATTCAAAATCAGAAAGAAATGGTAAAAATTCAGTAGAACTAGCAGTGACATGCGATTTTGACATTTTTATTGCAATTTTTTCATGATTATGCCCGGAAAAACTGGTCAAAATCATTCACGAGAATTTAATTATAACATTGCAAATTTTTTAAGGTAAAATTTGCTCAAACCTCTGATTTATGATTAATTGCAACTATTTCTAGATTAATGCTTCTATGATATAATCTACTTTTGATTCAATTGATGAAATTACAAACATAGGAATGCAAACACAAAGATAACACATTGAATGATATTTCAGCAGCATAAGCATAGTGTCAACTATGACTAAGAATTCTTGTAATCAAAACCCTTATTTATTAGGTTACAAAATGCACATTTTTTGGGATTTAGGACAACAATTGTTTCCCCATAAATCATTGTTTTAAAGAAAAACACTTAAAGCTCTTCAAAATTAGGAAAGAAATAACTTTAAAGCAAATTATATTCTAAAGAAAGAATAAAGAAATCTAACTAAAGCAACCTAAAAATGGGCTCTCAATCATTTGTTCAAAAATAGGACCTTTGATAAACAATTGCCAAAAATAGCAGTTTGATTCATGAATGCCCTCAATGATTGTGATCTAGCCCTTGCTCTGAAATTTTCAGATTCTCTAAAGAATTTTGAAACCCTAATCACCACTCTACTGATAATTTATCAAATCTTGGTGACTTGAATATAATGCTCTCCACGATAACCTTGTACTATGAAACCTTGACAAACCTCATAAGTTTGAATTGCCGTTGGAAGCCCAAGGGTTTAGTCAACAAATCAGCATCAAATTCCTTCAAACCCAAGGTAGTTGTGAAAACCATGGAATATATTTCAGCAAAACCCCAGGTTGAAAATATTTCACAAAATCCTTCACAAATTTGAATAATGTTTCCAGAATACTAGGGTTTTGATCTCTAAAACCATAAGGTTTTACCAGTGACAGAATGAATCAGCAACATCCTAGAACCCAACATCTGCAAAAATGCTATAAACCTTGATGGTCCCTAGGAAAAGATGACAAGTGCCGAAAAAAGACCATGGCCACCTATGAAAAGCTTGAAATTTGAGGCAATCCTGCTGAAAGATGGTGGCAAATTGATTGCCATGGTGTTCCTCCTTGGATAGATAACCTTGTAGTATCAACAAACATCTATGTATTTAGGGCACCAATTAGGTTAAGCGCACATTTCAAGAGTTTCTACCACTAAAACCTGCTAACACCACATGTGATGTGCACCCTTTCTCTATCATAGCCACTCAAACATTGACCTCAGGTTGCCCGGCATGCTTCTAATGGCTCACTGTCACCTGAGCAACTTGGGAAAGACATTTGAGACATGCTTTTGGGTTGTTATCACTATTTAAATTTGGGTCTAAAAACATCTACCACTTAAAGACTATCATTGAATCTCCACGCATGCCTGATACTAATTCATGTCACTTAAAAGTTATGTCTAGTAGAATCAAGTGCTCATTTTAGTCACTCATGCCACTAAATCTGTAATAACCCACCCCTAATTTTTATTTTTATTTTTTCCAATATAAACTTCAACATAAACAGTCTAGTAAGTAATAAATGACTGTCATAAAGTACAGATAAATTAATTTAACAATGCTAATTACAATATCTGAAAATTTGAATGGTACATTCACTTCGATCTCAGGCCCTAACTTACTGGATTAAATCATTAACACTGAAATTCAACACGGTACCTTAAAAAAATGAGCATGATAGGGAACCTTTCAAGTCTGTCATAGAGAAATATGGGTTGCAGGTATGTTGCAATGTTGTTACCAAATTTATATAGCTTATCTAGCCTTCTAGAACTTGTCCTAAGTCGCCCAGCTCACCTCCAAACTATGCCACTTGGCAAAAAACACACCCAACACTGTCACAAAGGCTACCCAACGCAAAGGAACAGGTCTGATATATAATTCTGAGCACTCACAAGTATTTTAATGGACTGTTACAGTCCCAAACAGCAATAGAAACCTCTGAAAACAACCTTCAACCTTAGCTAGAATATCCCACCAATGGTCATAACCAGTTTGTATTCACCCAGCACCTCCATAAAGCTACAAATCTGCCTATGATGACCAAGGAACTGGTCTGCTATACTGTTCTGAGCATGAAATAGGTCTGTAACAACAAGTTGACAACCCCAATGCACCCCTCAAACTTAACCAAAGCATCCACAAAGGCTGCAAATCAACTTAGAATCAACCCAGCACTGATGTATTGCCACAATATGACAAAAAATGCAAGTAAAGGTCTGCTACACCTCTGCAGGCATACCCAGTGGTGACAGAACCACCTCCCAACACACTCAACTGCTCTAAAAAGAATAGCAGGTCATAGAAATGATGAATAGCAGGTCTGAAAATGGCAAAGAACTTCTGTTTAAGACAAATCAGCAAGGTTAAGGCATCCAATCACTAATATTTTGCATAATATAAGGGGTACAGCCAGCTAGGGCATCACCCAGAATCACAAACTATATGGCCAGCAGAAAGTTCTGAAACGCCATAAAAAACACAACAAAATCTCTGCAATAATCTCCAATACAAACCCCAAAAACCTGCAATCAAAACACTTTTAAAAAAATATATTTTTTTAAACCTAAGTTACCGGGTTCTTCATATTAGGCCCCCGAACCTGTCAAGATGCTCCTGGGTTTGTGGTTCCTTACAGTTCTTCTGGGGGTTCGCCCTTGGCTACCCGGGTTCTCTGTGGGTCCTTCTGTGAAGGACCCATAGAGAACCCAGGTAGCCAAGGGTGAACCCTGGTTGAACCCGTAGAGAACCCAGAAGGACCCGGGCAGACCCACATCATCTAGCAAAAACAAGCCAAAAACTCAATTTAAGAACATAAAATAAAACCCTAAAAAGTGCTAAAAATGCCTTATATTGCCTTGGCCGACCAAATGAGGCTCATTTTGCAATGTGTAATTTGAATTTTCAATGTGTAATGACATTTTAAGACTTGAGTATTTACTATTTACATTTTTGCAAATTATGAATATGATTATATGAGGTATTACCGTATTTCAATATTCTATGGCATTATGGCATTATGATTATAATTTAATAATTTATAAATTATATATATATATATATACTCCCGTACCCGTACCCATATCTGAACCCGTACCTGAACCGACAACTTAGTTTTAAACCCTAAGTCTACAACAATGAAAATAATGGTGATTCCTGAGGTAGAATCACTCCAGGTAGCTAGGGATCATCTCTCAAATCCGAAACCAGTGATTTGATGAGGGTTTTCGTCTTCGACCATCCTTGGAAGAACTCTCCATTCAATCCGATAGCATCTTGTTATGTGTGCAATCTTCAATAATGTTGGATATTTTTGTCATTGATGTCAAAGTTCGTCATTGAGTGGATGCCACCGTGGAAGGTCAATGCATGTCAGCCTTGGACTTTTCAAAAGGTCGAGTCAAGAGTTCTGAAACATCTTGATTAAATGATGACGGCTTCTATTATCAGTTTTTTGTGGTCGACAGCTTGATTATTTCATTCACCTCCGATTTGCATCTATTCTTAGGCGATTGCCTCAGTTATTGGGTTCATTGTGATTGTGGGGCGGCTAATGTTTATGATGGCTTGTTTATTTTCTTTGATGTATCTACCATTTTGAGCGATGGCTTGTATGGGGCGGCTTGTGCTTTCAAGGCAGATTCCATTCTTTCAATCATGACGAGTTTATTCTTGTCAAAATTTTTAAAAGGGATCTTTAGTGAATTCGATCTTGTACGTAGGACGTGAACATTATTATTGCCTTTGTTTCAAGTTTATTTTCCTTGGAGGACGTGAGTATTAAAGATATTCTCTTTCGCTATCATTTTGTGTGCGTTGTGTTGGCGTTTAAATTAGCACCTCTGGAGTGTTGATTGTAAACGTTCAGCTATTTCAAATGTTTTGCAACACTTCTTCGTTATTTAAAGAGAAGTCCCTCTCTGCTGAAAGCAATGCGTAAGGAAGGGAATGGTAAACTAAGGTTCCTATCTTTTTGTACTTCAGCGGTAGGACACAAGGGTGCACAAACACAATGCGCCGTAGCTAAGCTTTTTCTTTGGTTTCTGTAGATCTTAACTATGACTGTTCTAGCTTTTAATCTATCCAATATCCTCAAGGTAAACAGAGCATGAGGGTATAGGAGCGGGAATGGATTGGTTGGATCACCTGAATTCGCCGTCTCTTGAGAATATGGCCGAGGCTCTGAACTCTCGGATATATGCTGGGATAAGGTTGGTACAAGCAAACACTCTTTACGGTAAGCTGGATCTGAGACCTGCCAAGGAGGAGGAACCCCTATCCGAGGTATGGGATAGGAAACGACTTACAAGAAACAACAAATTACGATGTCTTGGCCGACAAACTTGCTGAGGAGGAACCCCTATCCGAAGTATAGTTTGAAGGACAATCCATTAGACAACAACAAACGATAACTGCCAATGACAAATATCCAAGGAGGAGGAACCCCTATCCAAGGAGGGAAATGAAACAACAAGCTATTTGATACAAGATGTAGAAATAACTCAAATAGGTAGATCAAAATGCAAGTGCCTTGTGATGTTCTTCTTCAAGCTTCATCAACGAATTACAAAGGTTGGGACAACAAAGGCACGAAATCATGCACAATTACAATCAACCTACGAACTCTCATCCAAGAGTGAACAAATATTCGCTTTCAAAGCTATTGGCAACAATGGCGTAGCAATTTTGCATAGCAAGTAAAGGTCAAACAAACAATGAGCCCAAGGCTCTTATTTATAGAACTCAAAGGAGTGGGCAACCCCAAAATCTCCCTGAGTTAACAATGAGTTCTTGCCAATCAATTAGCAAGATTTATTCCTAAAAAGGGGGAACAAACAGTTAACTGGAAGACTACCTCAGTTACCTGAAAGTAAACAAAGAGTCAACTGGAAACTACTTCAGTTGACTGAAAGTAAACTAAAGGTGAACTTTAATGTAAAGTATCCCTCCAAAAGAGACATCCACATTTAGTGGAGATCTAAGATCCACAAATTATGGAAGCCGATTAGACATCCTTAATCAGTGGGATCTGACAATGCATGATTTATGGGATATGGAGTTAACTTGGAAAGGGGCATCAAGTTAACTCCAATTACATTTAATGTCATCTTGAGTTGACTTGGAAAGAAGCATCAAGTCAAACTCAAGTATCATAAATGCCACTTGGAGGGTGTAGGACGTCCTTCTTTGGTGCCTTTATAGCTCACCATTAATCAGCAGTGTTTCTATCCATTCGTTGACTTCATCAGCCTCTAGGGATTTAATGCTCTATAGAATGATGACGTGGCGTCTGAGCATTACCTCACCTATCGTGAGTTGACTTCCAAAGTCTATACACTGAGATGCTGCCTCTTGGAACTTGGTTGATAAAGCTGCCACCTTAGCTAGCTTGCAACCATTTGGATTATCAAGAAAGGTACTGCGGATGACATCTTTGAACTGATTTTGTACAGTGACCATCTCGATGTATTCTTCTCCCTCATGCTGATATTCCATGCAAGGGAATGATATTACCAACATTCTTGCGAAGTTGATAATAGTGGCGACCACCCGTCTGTAGTCAATCAACTCTACTGAATGGGCGTCATAGGCTTTCACCTTGTATGCCAGCTGTTCTTTCCAAGCAAAGAGATGTTGCTTGTTTTCCTCGGAGTAGACTGATTGATATGCCAATTGCAAGTCTGCAATTGTGCTCTCGTCTTCTAGCCTCTTCTCTGCAATTCTTTGTTCTGATTGTTGGATCTCTGCACGAAGTCCATGTGCTCTATCCCGTAATTGGTATAGATTTGCCAGTATACATCTAACTTTGAGAACAAACTCCTCCACTTGATCTCTCAAGTGTTTGCCGTATGTTATCAGTTGTTGATGATTTTGTTCTGCGGGGAGATCTAGCAATCCTGTTGGTAAGTCTGAGACATTTGGGGTGCCATGCATCAAGCTGGAAATGTATGACCTTAGTTGCTGATTTTCAGCCTTTAAGGCTGCTTTTTTTTTCCATCCTTGGCCATTCTTTCTTGTGCGCTCACCGAAGCTATTCTAAGAAGATTTGCCTCCACTTGTCCTGTAGTCTTCCCGAGGTTAAGTTTAGACAATGTATACTCTTCTACTTGTACCTCGTGTATGCTTTTCTCTACTGGTGGGGCAACAGTCTCTATGATGATTTCACAATCTGCATTCCTTTCTATGTGAGCTTGCTTCTTCAACTTCGCTGGCATGTCTTGTGAGACGTGGTCGAATTCAGTGAAGTCAAGTTCATAGGAGGGTTTTCCCTCTTTCTTCCTAGGAAGCCTTCAAGCCAAATGGAGTCTCAGCTAACTTCACTAGGAGGAGGAATATGGGGCCCTTGAATGCTCGATGTGTGAGATTGTGCTGGAGCAATGTCTCTCGGTGGTGAGTCCAAGTCAATGAGGACTTGCGACTGCTGTGATGGTGGTGATATTGGCGGCTCTGTTTCCATAACAGGCACCGTTTCTGCTGCTGGTTCTGCTACTTTTGCTAACGGCTCTTCAGCAACTATTGCTGTTGGTTCCTCAGCAACAACTTCTGCTGGTTCTGGGGTAGCAGTCTCTATTCCTTGCTCTGGGGCAGCAATACCCATGACTATTTCAGGGTTGTGTGTGGCTTTCTCCACGTGTCCTCTATGTTCTGGGCTTTGTAGGCTTCGACATCCTCATCCCTTGGGGAGGATTGCACCACTGCTTCTGCCTAGGCTTCTTTCTTGAAGTGGAAGGTGGTGTAGACTGAACCTGTGGCGGCTTTGTTTTGTGAGGTACCACCTTTCTTGATTTCTTGCTATCGACATAGAGTTGGCTATTTCTAATCACTCTACTTGTTCTTTCCTCTATAGACGTGTTTTCCTTGGCATACCAATCCACTCTTGGGAGCAGTTGGGAGTCAACTAAATCTGCGAAGAATGACTTCCCCTTCATCGTCAAATAAACCCTCGATTTCTGCTGACATAAAATCAGCAATTTGCGGGAGCCTAAACTTGCTATAGTTCCTTCTTTGCACTTCATACTCGTCTTGACAATTTACCCAATAATCTTCCATAGAAGATTTATGTGACGAGTGTTGCTCAAGATGCCCTGCATAGAGCCCTCTGGGATCATAGGACCTCCTCTCAATGAGGTACTTGAGATTAAGCCTCACCGTTTCTTGACTCATCATCTTAGCATCTGCCGCGAACCTGCATCTATAGAGTCCCATTCCAACGGGAAAGTTTACAGCTGTCTTCTTCTTCAAGCGCAAGTAGACCTGGACTTCAGACAACTATCTTAGGAATTCCATGAAGACTACCCTATCTGAAGGGTATCTTGGCATCATGGCTAGGTGACCAATGTAGCCATACACGCGTATGTAGGAGAACGTAGGGAATTGGATGAACCAATTTGCCCAATCCACCATTGCCTCTCTGGCTGTCTGTGAAATACGCACGTGCATCTCATGGTCTAGCTCATGTACGGTGTGCATGATGAAGTGATCACTTGTTCTTTTGAAGTGTCGCTCCGCTTGAGTAAACTCAAGACGTGTAAAATGCTCATGAACCTTCTACACACCTAAGGTTCCCACATTGTTCAATATCCTGAAATTACCTTGGAAGGCAATCAAGTATACCAGGTAAGAACACATGTGAAACCTATGAGCTTCCAGATACCCGGTGATCTGTTGGTGAAGTGTGTCACTAATCAGAGTGGCCCAGTCATAATGTTCCCTTCTGCCAATGATTTTCGCAATGACATAATACATCCATGACTGGAATTGATTGCCATCCTCTTCTCCAGTGATTCTATTGAGTAGAGTGATTAACACTGCGTACTCATCTTTACATTCTCCTCGTCCAACCAACTTAGGCAAGCTAGCCTTTGTCACCTTTAGCCATTTTTCAGCTATTATCCTTTGACATTTGTCTCTGGCTGTCTCGAATGCCTTCTCGCATTCCGTCACTGATATGACTTTGCTGTTAGGACATGATGGAATATCAAAGCACTTTTCAATATCCTGAGGCTTTAGACTGCAAACAATTCTCCCATCCACTGCTCTGATTTCTCTAGTGGTAGGATTGTAATGCTTAACACAAGCGATTACAAGCTCCACACTCTGTAATGTGATGGGGATGGACGCAGCCTGTAGCAACCCGGATTCTTCAATGTTCTGCAATGTGATCTGATTCATGCCCTCCAGCTGTTCTAAATCAACTACTGGGTTTACCTGATGTAAGTTTGTGTCAACCGTTTTCAAGTAATTATGAAATAGGGCCGTCTTGGTCCTGTATTGTACCTGAGAGTACTGCATCTTGAAAAACTTAAAGATTGACTGTAAACTTGACCTTGTTCTGACAATTTTCGGAAACCCCTGAAAATAGCACCCTGCCGAGAAGTATTTTTCCGGAAAAAGTCTGGCACATGGGTTTTGTTCGTGCTTCAATGCTGAACAAGCCCAGTTCCTTAGATTTTTTATTTTGAAACTTTTTTGGAAAAACCCCCAAAAATAGGGGCAGCAAGTTTGTTGATTCTGGAAAATCTGACGAGATGGCTTTCACCGGAAAATTATGCTGAATCTGCCCAGTTGATCAGATCTGATGTAGCTTGCTGCTTTGTGTGACATGCAAGAAAACCTAAGACAAGAAGAGAGGAAGTAGACAGAAGATGGATTGGAAGTTTTTATCTGACTCCTTGAGAAAATCCGTCTCTGAATCCAACCTCAGATTAGCAATCTTCTGCTTCAGATCTGCAAGAAAAATCGGAGGACGGGTGAAAACCTTGGCCAGATCTGTAAATGGCGTCCTTCAGAGCTTATGGCTGTTCTTGATTATCAACCTGCAATGAAATAATGAAGTGAGACGCCTATACCTTGATTATATAGACTTAAGCCTTAGATCCACAAGTTTGGGAACTTAACTCATGATCAAAAGTTGATTTGGCTTGATCTGAAGTTCAAAAAGGTGATTTCCACTGATCGTGGAGTGAGTTGGCCAAGTTTATCTCAAAATATCTTGACTTTAGTCAACAACTTTTCCTTTGACCTTTTCTAGGCGTCCCTTTTGAGTTTTGCAAGTTTTTTACTATTTTCTCTGTTGAATGACCCCAGTTTGATCCTGAATCTAGCTCGATTTGTTGATCCTGAGTTGTTGCTAGTATGTTCACTGTCGAGCTGGAGGTAAACTGAAGAGAAGTGCCTGGGAGATATGATGGCAAAAAGCTGAGTTTGTGGCCTCAAAAGAAAGGGCGCCTTTCTCAAGGAAGGGCGCTTTTGCTCTTGCCTTGGTGGATTTTCAGTTGTGATCTTCAACTTTTGACTTGACCTCTCGTGCTTTGATTTGGAATCCTCGTTGATCGAAGAATCAGATGGTCTCGTTTGATATCTCATCAGGTAGCCATCTCTATTTCGCTGAGGATGACTGGAGTTGGAAAACTCAGAAGTCAATTTAGGGTTCCTTTATTCAAGGGCGCCCCTCAATGTTTCCCTTTTGCACAGTGATTTTCACCTTTAAAGATGCTCCAGTTTGATCTTGATTATCTGTTGATTGCCTTGTTAGATGCTTGCACTGATGATTACGTTGTCAAGATTAACCCTGACTAAGCAAACTGTCTTGGGAGGCCCTCTGAATTTGGCAGCATCTGAAGGCTCATAAAGAAGGGCGCCTTTTCTACCTTGATCCTCAATTTCGACAACTGTTTCTGATGTCTTTGTCAACTGCCTCTTTTAGCTCAGCTCACAATTGTCGGTGATCAACTTATCAGATGATCTTACTGATTGCTTTGTTGTTGAGCCAGCAAGAGAACGTCGAGGAGGACTGCCTTGGATGATTCATCAGGTTGTATCTGACCCTTGAGAATCAAGGGCGCCTTTGCTTGAAAAAGGCTCTTTTTTCCTTGTGAACTGATTTTCCCTTTGTAGCGTTTCCAGAGTTAGCCAATTTTTGGCCTTTTCCGGTTTTGAGAATCTCCTTCGTCGAACATCTTTTTCATCCTTTTTCGCCATGGTTGCATCGTCGAAGCTTTTGAAGCTTGGCTTTCAACACCTGGTACTGGCCAATCTGCCATTAATGGCTACGGAGCTCCTAACTTTTTCCCTGAAAAATAGAAATAGACCCACCAGAGTAAAACGTGTCTTTCGATGATTCTGACTTGACCAGTGTGATCGTGAAGTCATTTAATCCTATCAAAATCATTTTCAATCATTTCTGGGAAGGTCCTATTTTCGGGGGTTACCCTAAAAATAGGGGCGTAAAACCCTAATTTTCAAATTTTTAGAATTTTGCACATGTGTTCCTTGACAGAAACCCACAAAGACCCTATGTTTGGTTTGACCTAAAACAGACTTTTGACGGCATTTTAACAAGATTTAGCTCAATTTATACAGAATGCCAAAAATTTATTTTGGGTACAACACGTTGAGCTGAGTTTTGTGGGGTGTGCGCTTTGATATTTGATATGCATTTTTGAAGTTGATTTTGACATAGATGTGCCATGTATGTGTGTTGGAGATGTTACTCTAAGCTCGATCATTATCTTTAGGTGCGATAACAAAAGGTTTGTGCATGTGGACATGGAATCTAATAAGAAAGGGAATAAATGTAGATACATACCTTTTGAGTGAGAGGACGTGTGAGTTCATGTGCGTCTATGTGTGGAGTCGTCTCTGTTGTGGGTGGCTTATAATGATGTTATTCAAAGGTAGTGTTTTTGTTACGTTAAAATCATCACTACCTCTCTTGGCGTGGACGGATGTGAAGGAGTTTTCGATATTTTGCACATATGAATAGTTTGTAACGTCTAGTGAATGATGGATGTCGTGCCATTTTTATTTAGTCGGCAGGTGCAAAGCGATTAAAAAGTTGATGTAGCATGTTGAAGGGTTAAGTGGTATTTTCTTTGAAATACTATTTTAGTTAGTGCCATCAAATGAGTTAATGAAAAGTTCGACAGACCATGAAGGGATTTGCGTCTGATAGTAATATCAATTAAAGCTTTAGGTGTTTCAAAGTGACACGATTCTGGAAATCGTGGGTGGTTTTAATTATAAGAGTCATTATTATTTTCTTTTACACTTTGTAAGGGGTGTTTAAGAATATATTGTTGGGTGAGCTTGTTGGGAGTAGTTTCTAGGCGCTGAAGATAGTCCCTACTAAGCGTTTCCTTCATTGTAGCTGGCGTAAGACAGTGGCCTACATTTTATTGAAATCATCTAAGTCTACTAGTATTAAGGGGTACGTGTTGGTGAGAAGGCTCTGCATTTTCTTTTGGAGTTGATTTTCTATGGAAGATGTGTTGAATGAGTTTGACATTTTTCTTGCTTGTATTGTGTGATCTTTGAGAACCAATTTTGGTGAATTTAAGTTGGGTTATTAATGGGAGGATAATCTTCATCTTCTTTGCATATCTGAAACGTTTGTTCTTTGGCTGTTCTGAAGAGGAAGTTGTGGTATTTCAGTGAATTGGTGATTATTCTTACAATGCTATCACTATCACTTAAGTTGCAAGATGTGTGTAGATCATTATTCTGTGAAGAAATAAAAAAACTTCAATTTGCAAGTTCATTGATGTTGAGCTCAGATTGTGGTAAAGATCAAATTGGGGTAGTGCTCAGACTATGTTTGTGCTCAGTTTGAAGAGATTATACATTTGGAAGGATAATTTGCATGTCAAGAAATTAGAAGTTTCAGTGTTGAGAAAATCATCTGTGAGTTGGTGCGCACACTGGAGTTGGTGCTTCAACCTTTTGAAGTTGGTGCTTCCAATGAGTTGGTGCCCATTGTTAATGAAAGCTATAGATCTGCCATGGTTTTTTACCCGAAAGGGTTTTCCACATGAAATTGGTGTTCTTCTTGTTGATGCTTGCTCCTATTATTTACATTGCCAATTCTAATGGTTTTGAGTTTTAAAAGTTTAAAATATTGATTCACCTCCGCCCACCCCACCGTCTTAGTATTTTTTGTGTGCTCTTCAATTGGTATCAGAGTGGGGTTCCTTCAGAAAGAGAGCTTAATCGCTTGGAGGTAGATCTTGATAGCACACATGGGTTCAAATGAAGAGTTTTTTGATGAAGCAATCTTATTTATGGCTGAAGAAGTAAATATGCTTGAGATTGAAGATGAAGATATAGAAGATTAGCAATATGATGAAGGAGAAGTAGATCTTGAAGCAGAACTTGTTAGTGCACTTAGTGAAATCAAAAAACTGAGGAAGAAAAATCAGAAGTTGAAATTACAGCTGCAAGAAGACAATGAATCTAAGGTTCTTGCATCTCAAGCACTTGAAGAAGCTGAAAAGAAGATTGTTGAATTAAAAGTTCAGATTGAAGAAGCTAGAAGAATAGAAGAAGAAATCAAAAAACAACTTAAGCTCAAGGAAGAAAATTTTGAAAGATTTGAAGCTGAAATAGTTTCACTTAGAAGATTAGACAAATCTTTGTTACAGCTGAATCATGAGAAGATAAATAAGAAAAGTTCAATGTCTTTGGACAAGATCATTAGCTCGCATAAATCTTCTGCTGATAAAGGTGGAGTTGGATTTGAAGATGGTCAAAGTTCCAAGCCTACAAAAGAAGAACAGCAAAAAGGCAACTTTGATAGCATAAAGGATTCACCATCAAAAAGCAGAAATAGTAATTTCAAGAGGCCTCCTATCTTAAGGCAACCTCACATGATCAGGTTTAACAATTCTTTATTTTATGGGTATTGTTTTTCATGTAATCGTTTTGGTCACAAGGCAACGAACTGTAGAGTTTATGCAAGAAATGATTTCAGATTTATGAATAGGAATTCTTTTGCTCCTCTTATGAATTACAATGTTATATGTTACAAATGCAATAACTTTGGTCATACTGCAAAGACTTGTAGAAGCAATTTTGCAGAATCTTTCAAGCAAAGTAAAAACGGAAAGCAACACGTGGCTGAAAAGGAAGTTTATAAGAAGGTTTGGAGGAAGAAGAAAGAGGTAGAAAAAGAGAAATCTATGATTGTGCAAACAGCCTTACATGCACAAAATGAGAGAGACAAATGGTATATTGACAGTGGCTGTTCTAGACATATGACAGGAGACAAGAGCAAGTTTCTCACTCTCAAAAGAACCAATGGTGGTACGGTAAGATTTGGTGACAATGCATCAACAAAAATTTTAGGTAAAGGTATTCTTGTTTTGGATGATGGTAAGACCAAGGTTGAAAATGTTTTATATATAGAAGGTCTGAAACATAATCTATTGAGTGTGAGTCAAATGTGTGACCAAGGTTGAAAATGTTTTCAATTCTGATGGTTGTCAAATTAGTAAGGATGGTAGGCATATTGTTGAAGCTAGTAGAGCTGCTAATGATCTTTATGTTCTTGATGATATCGAAAGAGAGAAGTTGGGAGTGATTTCACTCCATCTTTGACTAGATGTCTACACTAAAGGGTAGCTTTCATTGTCATATTTTATCAGCCCCATTTCAATTATTTAGGTTGTTCAGTTTGTCATTGATGTCAAAGGGGGAGTAGTGAGTCAGGGGGAGTAGTATTGGTTTTAGAGCAGTACAGGCTTCAGGAGGTGTTGCCGGGAGAAGTATTAGTTTTGGTTTCAGAAGGTGTTGCCATCAATGACAAAGGGGGAGAGTTGGATATTTTTGTCATTGATGTCAAAGTTCGTCATTGGATGCCACCCTGGAAGGTCAATGCCATGTCAGCCTTGGAATTTTCAGAAGATCGAGTCAAGAGTTCTGGAATGTCTTGGTTAAATGATGGCGACTTCTATTATTAGTTTTCTGTGGTCGATGACTTGATTATTTCATTCACCTTCGATTTGCATCTATTCTTAGGCGATGGCCTCAATTATTGGGTTTATTGTGATTGTGGGGCGGCTAATGTTTATGACGGCTCTTTTATTTTCTTTGACGTATCTACCATTTTGAGCGATGGCTTGTGCTTTCAAGGTGGATTCCATTCTTTTGATCATGATGAGTTTATTCTTGTTAGAATTTTTAAAAGGGATCTCTAGTGAATTAGAGCTTGTACATAGGACATGAACATTATTACCGCCTTCGTTTCAAGTTTGTTATTGCTTGGAGGACGTGAGTATTAAAGATATTCTCTTTCGCTATCATTTTGTGTGTACCTCACGTCGAGTTTCCTAGGGTGTGCACTCTGATATTTGATATGCATTTTTTAAGTCGATTTTGACATAAACGTGTCATGTATGTGTGTTGGAGATGTTACTCTAAGCTCGATCGTTATCTTTAGGAGGTGCAATAATAGACATGTGGACATGGAATCTAATAAGAAAGGGAATCAATGCAGATACATACCTTTTGAGTGAGAGGATGTAATGAACCGGACCAATTTTTTTTTTTGATTTTTCACAAATGATTACAATGCAACACGCACCCGTTAAGGTTAGCATAAACCAAAACGATGCGGAAAGTAACTCTAACCAGAATGTACACCAGGATCCCAATGTGGGCAAGGTGTGAGCATTGGTCAGAGGATCTCAAAGGAAAATGCTGAACAAGAACTCTAACCAAGAGATGCGCCGATAAACAACGAGCATTCGGTCAGAGGATCCCTATCTAATGCAATACTGAAAATTAGCTCAACACCAAGTATGTGCTACTCAATCCGTGATGGATAGGAGGCGACCATATGGCAGAGACTTAGGAAATTACAATGCAAAACAAGTAAATAGGCGGCAAGCCAGCCTCTTCCACTTATTCAGTGGGAAGTACATGTAAATTCAAAAATGAGAGAAGAGGAATGCTGACAGTACTACTGTTCAGCTTACAATAATCAGAGAACTTGTCAATATCATGAGATTATAAACTTCCTGAGCTATAACAAGTTAAGAGACCTCTCCAACACTATCAATCTCTTTGAATAACAATTCCCTCACTTAACTGCTGTTTTTCTCAATCTGGTATGACTGATTTTTTGACAGAAAATGCATAAGCAGCAACACAGAAATTACTAAATAGCTCACAACAAGCTCAAAACTCACTCAAATGACCTGAAATCAAATGCATATTATCATACTAATGATGGCGCCCAAGATGCATCCC
Organism: Sequoia sempervirens; assembly: GCA_007258455.2. Classification (NCBI taxonomy): domain Eukaryota; kingdom Viridiplantae; phylum Streptophyta; class Pinopsida; order Cupressales; family Cupressaceae; genus Sequoia; species Sequoia sempervirens. The sequence continues at coordinate 75,162 of VDFB02081306.1, forward strand.
TAAGACTTCCCAAAATACCCTTAATTTAATTTGCACGAATTTCAATGCACTCAAGAAAGGTACGGCCCAGCTACAAGGGCGATTTTTCTTCATAAATTCAAAGACACTAAAATAAAATCTGCAAATGGGCTAGAATGGTCGCCCCTCATAGACAATTTGATTGATGCGATACCCAGAACAATATCATTTTCATTTCGAGAGCTATGAACAATTCTTACATTCTATTGAGATATTCAGCAACTTCAGAAATGAGACATAAATGTAAACTAGAACTCCCAAAATGCAAATACTCAACTGAAAAATGCAATCAAACCTATTACAAGCTAACCTCTCAACTAGTTGCTATCTTTCAAGCAAGAAGATGAGCCAATGCTAGGAGGTGTGCTTTCCTTGAAGCGAGTGCCTGAATACAATCCAACAACATAACGGTGTAGTAGACAAAAGATACCAAATGAAGAGCTGAGGCCTGATTAAATAGACGAGAGAGAAACATCTAGAAGCTTCCAGAGGGCGCCCAAAACCCTAATTTCAAATTCACCTTTTCCCTCCAAAAGATGGCGTCCTTTTTCATCAATAAAATATTTCACTTTTTAAAATAAAATCAATCTCTCAAAAAGGCGTCCCTTTTCTTAGTCTCAATATTTGACATTAAAAATATAATTTATCTCCTTATGACGCCTTGACCCTCAAAAGTCCCCTTTTTAAAAACAACTTAAAGTTGTACTGCTAGGCAAGGGGGTATAATATTAAAATAATAATATTATAATGAAAATACTTATCTCTCCAAGAAAAATGCGCCCAAGGCCAAGAACTGAAGTGCCAGCTGAAACAACTGAATAAGAGGTCCAACTGAACTGAACCCAAACTGTCCACTGCCAAAAATAGAATTTACTAAAAATAGTAAATTCGAAGTTGCCCGGAATGCCAAACTGAACACACCACTGCGAAGCTCTCTGAAAACCCAGAAAGAATCCGAAACCTCAAACTCCAAGCAACAACCTCCTCAAAACTAGGAAACCCTAATTTCACCATCCGCATAGCCTACGGTCTCCGGAATAGGCCAACGGTCAACAGAAACGATCACGCTGAGAAGGGGACATTACAGTCCGCCCTCCCCAAGATTGCTTGCCCTCAAGCAATCGCAAGTCTGGATGCTGTAGAATCTCCTCATTCTCCCAAGTAGCATCCTCCAATGGTAAATTCTTCCACTTTACCAAATACTCTTTGATTGTTCTCCTCCTCAAGGAACGCTCTCTGAAATCAATAATCTGTTTTGGAACCAAAGTCAACTGTCCCTTCTTCATCCAAAGGAGGTAACTGTGATGAAGCCACAACATTGTGTCCAAGTGCCTTTTTGAGGCGAGACACATGGAAGACATTGTGGACCTTACTACTCGAAGGTAGTTCCAACTCATAAGCCACCGCTCCAACCTTCCTAACAACCTTGAATGGTCCATAGAAGCGTGGTTTCAGCTTCTCAGCTCCACTCTTCTTAAGTGTGGACTGTCTGTAAGGCTGAAGCCGAAGATATACCATATCACCAACCTCAAATGAGTGCTCAACACGCTGCTGATCAGCGTACATCTTTTGCTGATTTTGTGCCATTTGAAGGTTGTCCTTCAAGGATTTCAAAACATCTTGGCTCTGCTGCAACCAATCCTTGGCTTGAGGAGCTTTGCTATCGCCAAACACCAAATCAGCAAAGCTTGGAGCCTCGTAACCATAGAGGGCCATGAATGGAGACATCTTTATTGACATGTGGAAAGATGAATTGTAGCAATATTCTCCCAAGTGGAGCCATTTTACCCATGCTCTTTGCTGTTCCGAGACATAATTCCTGAGATAGCCCTCCAACCATTTGTTCACAATCTCCGTTTGACCATCCGTTTGTGGGTGATAGCTAGTGCTTGGAGTAAGCACTGTACCACTCATCCTAAAAATTTCCTGCCAAAAGGTGCTTAGGAACTTGCTGTCCCTATCACTCACAATATTTTTAGGCAACCCATGCAATCTAAACACTTCATGGAAGAACAAATCTGCAACTTGAGCTGCTGTAAATGTGCTAGTGATGGCAAAAAAATGAGCGAATTTGGTCAATCTGTCCACTACAACATAAATACAGTCTTTGCCTTGGGCCCTAGGCAACCCGGTGATGAAATCCATCGAGATACTTTCCCATTTTTGATTTGGAATGGGAAGTGGCTGCAGTAGACCAGCTGGAAGAGAGTGCTCATTTTTATTCATTTGACAAGTGCTACACTCCTTGATGTAACGCTGAACATCATCTTTCAACCCCTTCCAAGAGAACCTCTCTCGAATCTGCCTATATGTCTTGAAGTAACCTTGATGACCAGCAAGTGGAATGTCATGAAAAGTCATCAAAATCTTCTTCTTAAGTTTAGAATCAGCCACCAAGAAGATTCTTCCCTTGTAGTGTATCAACCCATCAACTACCTTGTACCTTTCATCATGAAAAGTACCTTCAATAACGCTGGTTGCAAACTGATTTTTGGCATAATCAGCAAGCAACAACTCCTTCCAATCAGCATTAAGCTCACACAATGAGCTCAAGTGAGGCCTTCTGGACAAAGCATCAGCCACAATGTTGTTCTTTCCTTTGACATACTCAATGTCAAAATCGTAAGCTTGTAGCTTACTCACCCACTTCTGCTGTCTCTCATTCAAGTCCTTCTGATGCATAAAGTGCTTGAGACTGTTGTGATCAGTCTTGACCACGAATTTACTTCCCACCAGATATTGTCTGAACTTGGCTAATGCATGCATGATTGCAAGCATTTCTTTGTCATAGATAGAATAGGTCCTTTCAACCCCTCTTAATTTTCTGCTTTCAAATACAATTGGATGCTTATCTTGCATCAAAACAGCCCCAATACCTTCCCCTGATGCATCACACTGTAACTCGAAGGGTTTGGAGAAATCTGGTATGGCCAATACTGGACAAGAACTCATGATTTTCTTGAACTTATCAAACACACTCTGAGCTTTTTCTGACCACATGAAAGCCCCCTTTTTAGTGAGGTCAGTAAGAGGAGCAGCACTTTGAGAATACCCCTTTACGAACCTTCTGTAGAAGCCACAAAGACCCAAGAATCCCTTCAAATGAGTCAAATTTTCTGGAGGTGGCCAATCTACTATGGCCTTGATCTTTTCTGGATCAACCTTCACCCCTTCAGCGCTGATTATATGGCCAAGGTAGAGCAGCTCCTTCATTCCAAATTCACATTTGGACTCTTTTGCAAACAAACTTTCTGATTCAAGAATGCTAAGCACTTCCTCCAAGTGCTTGAGGTGTTCTTCCCACGTCTTGCTGAAGATGAGAATATCATCAAAGAAAATTAACACAAATTTCCTCAACTGCTTCTGGAAAACTCTATTCATGCAAGACTGGAAAGTGGTTGGAGCATTAGTCAAGCCAAAGGGCATGACTAGGAATTCAAAATGACCATAGTGGCATCTGAATGCCGTCTTCTCAACATCTGAACCTCTCATCCGGATTTGATAGTAACCCGACCTCAAATCAATTTTTGAAAAGAACTTAGCACCATGCAGCTCATCAATGAGCTCATCAATTCGAGGAATAGGATATCGGTTCTTTATTGTGCTTTGGTTCAAGGCACGATAATCCACACACATGCAGATGGTGCCGTCCTTCTTCTTCACAAGGACTACAGCTGAAGCAAAAGGACTCTTGCTAGGGTGAATGAAACCCATCTCCAAGAGTTCTCTTATGTTCTTCTCAATTTCATCCTTCTGCTTCTTAGGGTACCTATACGGTGTTGTGATGACTGGTTTGGCCCCTTCTTTCAGTTCAATGACATGCTCAGCACCTCTTTCTGGTGGTGGCCCGGGTAGTAAATCAGCAAACACCTTACTCCTTTTGGTGAGTATAGACTGAATATCAGGAGGGTATTCCCTCTTTGTCTCAACTGGACTAGCAGGAAGAACCATGCATTCCGCAGCCCACTCCACTTGATCATGTCTAATCAGCCTCTCCATCCTTTTGAATGAAACTATACGAGGGCCACCATTGGACATTCCTCTCAATACAACCCTCTTGCCATCAGATTGGAACTTGAGTTCCATTGTTTGTAGGTTGAGAGAGATTTCACCAAGTGAACGTAACCATTGTATGCCCAATACTGCATCGGTGTCACCAATAGTAACCACATAGAAGTCATCTTTGACCTCATAGTTTCCCAACTGCAAAGACATGTTAGGAACTCTTCGGGTGCAAGAAATATGAAACCCATCAGCCACCATGACTTTGAAGCCTTCAAATTCTTCAGTTTTGAGACCTCTCTTGGCAACCACACCTTCATCAATCAAGTTATGCGTTGCACCAGTATAAATTAATGCAACAATACGATGACCTCCAACTCCACCACGAACCTTGAAAGATTCGTTCTTTTGGAAACTAGAGAGTTGGGCAATAGGGCCCCCAACTCCTTGCTCATGATCGGACTCTTCTGTGGCTCTTTCATCTTCGCTGTCCCCAAAATAAGACTGCTGATCAGACATATCAGATGCTGATTCATAATCAGAATAGGTCCCCATTTGATTATAACGCCCTCTTCCAGGACATCTATGACCTTTAGTCCAAGGCTCTAAACATGTGTAACACTTGCCCTCCTTTCTGAGCTGTTCACGTTGCTCTTCAGTCAACTTAGGTGGGAACTTCTTGTGCTGATTAGAAGAATGTCTCTTATCCTTATCCCTCTTATGGCCAAAAGGCTTAGGCGGAAATTTGGGCCTAGGGGCTGATAACTCCATACTACGAGCCTTTTTGATTGCCTCATCAAGGCTTGGTGGATCGAAAGCTTTGACCCATCCTTTCAAGGGTTCAACCAAACCTTCAGAAAACAACACAACCAATCTTCTTTCGGTGATATTGGGCACCATCACAGAAAGCCTCTGGAAATCTGTAATGTCCCCATTTTGGCCATACGCTCTTCTTTGACTGATAGCCTATTTCCGGAAATCCGTAGGTTGATCAAAAGTGAAATTAGGGTTTCCTTGCTTGGAGGTTTGTGGCATTTCTAGGTATTTACTATTTTTAGTAAATACTAATTTTGGATGGTTCGGTTAATCAGCTTTCATTAAGTCTTGCTTCCAGCTCAGTTCTGCTTTCTGTTGGTTTTGAGGTAAACTTACTATTTTTGGCAGTGGCTATTTTTAGTAAGTCTAATTTTGGCAATGGCATCATCAGTTCAACTCAAGTCATCTTGTTATCCATCAGTCTCAGTTTGGCTTTGGGTTTGGTTTTCTCCTTGGACTGAGTTTCAGACTTAGTCAATTTTCATGTCTTGAAGTTGTACCCCATGCCTAGGCTTGATGACTTCAAGTTGTTTTAAAGAAGGGGACATAAAGGGGTCAAGTGAGCATTTAATTATTTAATAAATGCTTTATTGTTGCAATATGAAATGGATGCCTAAAGGGGAAGTTGAATGATATTTTATTATTTCAAAAAGTAAAGGCAAAAAGGTGGCGTCCTTTTTGGAAGTTGAAATGATTCAACTTCTTGGAATTTGAAGAGTTCTTGTTGCTTCATTTGCCAACAAAAGCTTATATATTGCTGCTGTTTGAAGAGCTGATTATCCATGAATTTATGCTAATGTTATGTTGTCGAAATGACAACTTGGTTTTTACTTCGAGGGATGCTTACCTTCTAGTTTCAATCCAATTTCGTGTTTGAAATACAACACCTAGTTGGTTTTCATTGCTGCTTCTCATCCAGACTAGCAGATTGAGCTCAACAGTTGAAGTTTTTAATGATATTTCCAGTTTTGAAGTTGCTGATGCAGTCACAGCTGAAAGTGGTTTTTGCATACAGCTTTTTGTGTGAATTTAATTTGCTTGTGGGTACTTTTCCAATCCATTCCTACACCCAAGGCGACCATCTTTGGAGAGTTTCAGATTTTAATTTTGAGTTGTTGATTTTTACTTGTCAAAATCGCCCCTCATGAAGGCCGTACCATTCTTGCTGCATTGGGATTCGTGTAAGAATTAAATTACGAGTTTTTGTTGCTGTTTCTTCATCTAATGTTGGGCGCCTATCTTCCAGCAGCTCATTGGTTTTCGTTTCACACAAAACGGAGGTATTTTGAGTGAGTTGTGAATATTTCTTTGAATTTCACAGTTGCTGATCAGAATTTCCAGAATTGTTATTTTACATCAGACTTGTTTAAGTTTGAATCTTCAGTCCTTTCTTCATCATTTATTGTTGATGTCTAACATGGAATCATCCAGTATCATGGTACATTAAATCTATTGTAATTTTCATGTAATTTGCAGCTCTTTTTCCATATTGTAAGACTGTAAACAGTAGTACTGTTCCAGTCCTTTATTGCTGCAATTCTTTCTTTAATTTCACATTAGTACCCCTGGATGGTTTACCGCCAGTGTGGATAATTGGATTTGTATTACTCTTGTACCCACTCTCAAGTGGTGAATCCCCACAACTCTGTGGATGCCCGCCGCAGCGGACGAATTGTTTTAATTGTAATCTTTTCCCCCCACTGTTTGGTGGTAGTGTGGAAATGCTCTTCATGGCTGGTTATCCGCCTATTCATTTCTAGTTTCAATTCAACACTCCGTCATATGTTAGCACCTCGCCCTCAGTGGGATCTTGAGTGCACATTCTTGACGTTGAGTAGTTTCTTTCAAGTATTTTTCATTTAGCTCCTCCACCATATGACAACACCTATTCCTCATTGGGATTGAGTGTGCATTCTTGGTGTGAGTTCTTTTCAAGTTTGGTTTTCTATTTGGAGCTAACGCTAATCAAGTTGGTTAAGTGCTGGTTATGTTGTGTTACTTCATCGAAAAAATTGGTTAGCATATTTCAAAATCAGCAATGTAAGAATCCAAGGAGCCATGCTGCTTCAGTTGTGCAAGCTCGCGAAATCTTACTTTAGGATCTTTAGTATCGAACCTTTCAATCAGCTTGTTGGTGAATTCTCCATAGGTTCGGATAAGGTTATGGCCAAGTGTGACCAAACCATGGTACCACCATTCATGGGCAGCTCCCTCTAAATGAAGTGTTGCAAACTTGATGGCATCTTCTTCTAGCATGGGACGAAGTGAAAGGTAGTTATCTAGCTTCTGAACCCACGATCTTGCAGAACACTTATCACTTCCATCGAAGTGAGCCAATGTTACCTTCCCTAAGGCTTGATGAAAATCAGTTCTAGGAGCCATATAAGCTCGGTTATCAGCTCTTCCTCCGTTTCTTCTGTTTCTCTGGTTCAAGAATTGATCAAAGGACCATTGGTCTCTAAGATCAGGAGGTAGGGTGGCATACTCCATGTAGGCTTTCCTAGCATCGTCTACCAAGGGAATAGTAGCTTCAACTTGCTGTTCTTCCCTTGGAGTGAATGTAGGGAAGAGCGGTCTAGAGGCTGATCCGCTAGAGATGGCATCATGCTGTCCAATAGTTCTGCTGCCTCCATTACCATTGTTCCCATGGTTCCCATTGTTCCCATTGACTCCACTGCTTTCTCCTGTAGCATGGTTTTGATTAGGAGTAAGGTTTTGTGGAGTTTGCTGGTCCATTCGAGCAAGTAATCGGGACATCAACTCAATCATTCCATCAAACTTCTTTTCCATCCTTGCTTCCTTCTCTTCCATGCCTGTCCTAAGATTGTCTGACATGTTCTCAACTGTTTTACCCGTATCCACTGCTCTTCCGGTTTCTCTCAAAGCTTCTGAAAGAGTATCTGCTTCTGGCACTGGCGGACGCTGTATCTGTTGTTTTCTGGCCTGACCTCTGGTGAAGTATCTGCAATCACTGTCACTCATCTGACCACTGAATCACTGTTGGGCACAGGTTGGCAGAATCATGGCTCTGATACCACTGTAATGAACCGGACCAATTTTTTTTTTTGATTTTTCACAAATGATTACAATGCAACACGCACCCGTTAAGGTTAGCATAAACCAAAACGATGCGGAAAGTAACTCTAACCAGAATGTACACCAGGATCCCAATGTGGGCAAGGTGTGAGCATTGGTCAGAGGATCTCAAAGGAAAATGCTGAACAAGAACTCTAACCAAGAGATGCGCCGATAAACAACGAGCATTCGGTCAGAGGATCCCTATCTAATGCAATACTGAAAATTAGCTCAACACCAAGTATGTGCTACTCAATCCGTGATGGATAGGAGGCGACCATATGGCAGAGACTTAGGAAATTACAATGCAAAACAAGTAAATAGGCGGCAAGCCAGCCTCTTCCACTTATTCAGTGGGAAGTACATGTAAATTCAAAAATGAGAGAAGAGGAATGCTGACAGTACTACTGTTCAGCTTACAATAATCAGAGAACTTGTCAATATCATGAGATTATAAACTTCCTGAGCTATAACAAGTTAAGAGACCTCTCCAACACTATCAATCTCTTTGAATAACAATTCCCTCACTTAACTGCTGTTTTTCTCAATCTGGTATGACTGATTTTTTGACAGAAAATGCATAAGCAGCAACACAGAAATTACTAAATAGCTCACAACAAGCTCAAAACTCACTCAAATGACCTGAAATCAAATGCATATTATCATACTAATGATGGCGCCCAAGATGCATCCCTAAGACTTCCCAAAATACCCTTAATTTAATTTGCACGAATTTCAATGCACTCAAGAAAGGTACGGCCCAGCTACAAGGGCGATTTTTCTTCATAAATTCAAAGACACTAAAATAAAATCTGCAAATGGGCTAGAATGGTCGCCCCTCATAGACAATTTGATTGATGCGATACCCAGAACAATATCATTTTCATTTCGAGAGCTATGAACAATTCTTACATTCTATTGAGATATTCAGCAACTTCAGAAATGAGACATAAATGTAAACTAGAACTCCCAAAATGCAAATACTCAACTGAAAAATGCAATCAAACCTATTACAAGCTAACCTCTCAACTAGTTGCTATCTTTCAAGCAAGAAGATGAGCCAATGCTAGGAGGTGTGCTTTCCTTGAAGCGAGTGCCTGAATACAATCCAACAACATAACGGTGTAGTAGACAAAAGATACCAAATGAAGAGCTGAGGCCTGATTAAATAGACGAGAGAGAAACATCTAGAAGCTTCCAGAGGGCGCCCAAAACCCTAATTTCAAATTCACCTTTTCCCTCCAAAAGATGGCGTCCTTTTTCATCAATAAAATATTTCACTTTTTAAAATAAAATCAATCTCTCAAAAAAGCGTCCCTTTTCTTAGTCTCAATATTTGACATTAAAAATATAATTTATCTCCTTATGACGCCTTGACCCCCAAAGTCCCCCTTTTTAAAAACAACTTAAAGTTGCACTGCTAGGCAAGGGGGTATAATATTAAAATAATAATATTATAATGAAAATACTTATCTCTCCAAGAAAAATGCGCCCAAGGCCAAGAACTGAAGTGCCAGCTGAAACAACTGAATAAGAGGTCCAACTGAACTGAACCCAAACTGTCCACTGCCAAAAATAGAATTTACTAAAAATAGTAAATTCACGAAGTTGCCCGGAATGCCAAACTGAACACACCACTGCGAAGCTCTCTGAAAACCCAGAAAGAATCCGCAAACAGAAACTCAAACTCCAAGCAACAACCTCCTCAAAATTAGGAAACCCTAATTTCACCATCCGCATAGCCTACAGGTCTCCGGAATAGGCCAACGGTCAACAGAAACGATCACTGCTGAGAAGGGGACATTACAGAGGACGTGTGAGTTCATGTGTGTTTGCGTGTGGAGTCGTCTTTGTTGTGGGCGACTTATAATGATGATATTTGAAGGTAGTGTTTTCATGACATTAAAATGATCACTACCTCTCTTGGCGCAGACGGATGTGAAGGAGTTTTCGATCTTTTGCAGCTATTAATAATTTGTAACGTTTGGTGAATGATGGATGTTGTGCCATTTTTATTTAGTCGGCAGGTGCAAAGCGATTAAAAAGTTGATGTAGCGTGTTGAAGGCTTAAGTGGTATTTTCTTTGAAATACTATTTTAGTTAGTGCCATCAAATGAGTTAATGAAAAGTTCGACAAACCATGAAGGGATTTGCGTCTGATAGTAATATCAATTAAAGCTTCAAGTGTTTCAAAGTGACATGATTCTGGAAATCATGGGTTGGTTTTAACTATAAGAGTCATTATTATTTTCTTTTACACTTTGTATGGGGTGTTAAAGAATATATGGTTGGGTGAGCTTGTTGGGAGTAGTTTCTAGGCGCTGAAGATAGTCCCTGCTATGTGTTTCCTTCATTGTAGCTGGAGTAAGATAGTGGACTACATTTTATTGAAATCATCTAAGTCTACCATTATTAAGGGGTACATGTTGTTGGTGAGAAGGCTCTACATTTTCTTTTGGAGTCGATTTTCTATGGAAGATGTGCTGAATGAGATCGGCATTTTTCTTGCTTGTATTGTGTGATCTTTGAGAACCAATTTTAGTGAATTTAAGTCGGGTTATTGATGGGAGAATAATCTTCATCTTCTTTCCATGTCTGAAACGTTTGTTCTTTGGCTGTTTTGAAGAGGAAGTCGTGGTATTTCAGTGAGTTGGTGGTTATTCTTACAATGCTATCACTATCACTTAAGGTGTCGACTGTGTGCAAATCATTATTCCGTGAATAAATTAGAAAACTTCAGTTTGCAAGTTCATTGATGTTGAGCTCAGATTGGGGTAGTGCTCAAACTATGTTTGTGCTCAATTTGAGGAGATTATACGTTTGGAAGGATATTTTGCATGTCAAGAAATCAAAAGTTTTAGTGTTGAGAAAATCATCTGTGAGTTGGTGCTCACGTTGGAGTTGGTGCTCACTTCTGTAATCTGGGTTGGTGCCCATTGTTGTTGATGAAAGCTATTGATCTGCTGTGGGTTTTTTACCCGAAAGGGTTTTCCATGTGAAATTGGTGTTCTTGTTGATGCTTGCTCCTACTATTTACATTGTTGACTCTTATGGTTTTTAGTTTTGAAAGTTTAAAATACTGATTCACTCCTCGATCCCCCCCGCCCTCTCAGTATTTTCTGTGTGCTCTTCAAATAATGCAAATGCCCACACCTCTTTTTATAACTTTTTCAAAAAAAAAACGTTTTTTGCTTTTTTGAAAAAGCGCTATTTTGTTTTTTCATTGCTTTTTCAAAAAAACACTTTTTTTTTTAAATAGTGATTTTTTAATTTTTTTTTAAAACTTTGTCTAAATCCCCTTTTCCTCTAGACATCCACTTGATGGGACATAAGATAACTTTATTAAAGTAGAACACTAAAGTAAATATTATAACGTTAACTTTATAACTTTAGTGTAATAATTTAAATAATCTAAACCATTTTGCGGAAAGCACTGCCAAGGCACCAAAAACTGAAATTGATCATGCCAAGAAGTCGATGTTGAAGAGTTATACTAGGTGCCAAAATGGACACTTACTAAAAATAGCAGTGTTCTCCAAGGACTGTGGAGAACAATTGAGAAGGCCCAAAATGCTACAAAGAGTATCATTGCAAACCTGAAGGCCAACTGAACTCCACCACCATTGGATGCCAAGAAAACCCTAAATTGAGCTTTCCAAGAATGTTGGAACTCTCCCAACTCACTTGGAAACCTTTAGAAAACCCTGGAAATTGGCCAACACTCACATAACAGTATGGCGTAAAAGTGGGGACATTACAAAATCAGATCCTATGCGCTCCTCCATATCAAATCTTTTACTCTTGTCATCAAAGCGAAGTGCTCTATTTTGATGCCCTTGTCACTCAAGACTTCTTTGCTAGTCTAGGCATGCCTAAAGGCAATCTATGCCACTTAAAATTGGGTGACAATAGAATAGTGTTGTCTCACTTTTTTGGTGTAAGTGGGCTTCAAAAATTAGCATCTAAAAAAAAATCATTTTCTCTCAATTATAGCAAGCAAACTATTAAGAATTTGAAGATAATGTAAATTAATGATTTGTGAGATTTTCTATGTAGATTTTATTTCTAATGAAAAAAAAATAGAAACTCTTTTTGAATATTAGTTAATAAAGTGTTTTTTATGCTTTTTACTATTTCTTGACTAGTAATGTTTTTTTTTTTGATCAGTAAAGGCAGGGAAACCTTGTAAATTTTTATTTAAATCTGAAAAGCATTACAACTAACAGTTACAATCATGAAGAGAATTCAGCTTGTGAAACGTTTGCTTTTTCAAACCCCAAACCACCATACAAAACATCCCATTCCTACTCACAAATCTACCCTCCTACCCCCAAAAACAATAGCTGAAATATATATAAAAAATTCAAGCAATACAAAATCTGCACCGCCACATTCCTTGAACAGCCCATTGCCTACTTTTTCCTTTTATCATGGGAACAAAGAATCATGTTGAAAGTGACGCCCCTCTTCTTCTTCTTCCTCCTTTGAACCGTGTGCCAGAGCTCCTCCTGTTCATCTTCCCATGATGGCTCTCCCATTTCCTCATTTGGGCTGTGCTTTTCCTGTGAGGAAGCTAAACTTCCACACTCTAACCTATCACCCAACTCACCACTTGGAACGCTGCCTTGCTTCATCTCAGAAGACACACCTGACGTTTGCTTAAACTTCTATGGGGGATCGTTGGCAGCAAAGACAATTGGGTCCTCAACCTTCTCATTTGCAACTAAGCCTTCTTTCTCAACGGAATAGTGATGGGGGGACACCTCTTTCCACCACGTTGCCTGATTAGATTTCTTGCGTTGAGAGCAATGCTCAACAATATGACCCGTGTTGAAACAACTATGACACCGAAATGGTAAACCTTCGCAATCAAGCAACTACTGCCATTCCCCACCTAAAAATTTCAAATTTATAACCATTGGAAGATCTCTTGTAATGTCCATTTCTACCAGGATGCGAGCATAAGTAGTATGTAGAAAGTTTGAAGATCCCTCATCCACCCCCAGAAATTTCCCCAGCGTGTTCCCAATGACTTCAAAGCAAGGTTCAAACCAAAAATGTAAAGGGAGATTTGGAAGCCTTACCCAAAGTGGAACCAACCCAAAGGATTCAGTGGTTGGATTAAACGCTGGATGCCACGACTTCAACATTGGCATATATTTGTCCTCCCAGCTCCATTGGTAATCACAAAGCACAACATTTATGTCCTTCACATTGTCAAACACTACCACAAAAAACCCCTTCGCATTGGGGTAAATCTGCATGTAATGTCCCCTTCTCGAGCATGATCTTTCCAGTGACCGTTGGCCTATTCCGGAGACCCGTAGGCTACTCGGAAGGTAAAATTAGGGTTTCCTATTTTTAAGGATGTCTTTGCTCGGAGTTGGTGGATTCGATGGCGGATTCTTTCTGGGTTTTCAGAGAGCTTCGCAGTGGTATGTTCATTTCGGCATTCTAAGCATTTTCTGGAATTTACTATTTTTAGTAAATTCTATTTTTGGTAGTTTTACAGTTGGGTTCAGCACGGTTGACTTCCTACTTCAGTTTGATCAATTGGCTTGCTCATTTATGGCTTCGGGGCACAATTGGAGAGATAAGTTGAGCTATTTAATTAAAAGTCACGTTTTAATGTTATATTTTAACGTTGACCCGCCTAGTCTATTGACTTTATGTTGTTTTGAAAAGTGGTCTTTTTGAGGGTGGCGCCTTCATTAAAGATTATTTTATATTTTATATTTTACCCAAAGTCAAATCAAGCTATAAAGTGGACGCATTTATTAAAGTATTGATTTTATTTTAAAAAGTCAATATTGAGCTTGAAGGAAACGGACGCCATCTTTGCAAGAGATTAGGGTTTTTGACTTGAAGAGGAGTTTAGGGTTTCGAGAAGTCAATGAGAAATTATAAAAGGAAGACTTTGATCATCATTTGGGCATCTTTTATCTACAGGAATGTTATGCTGCCGGATTGGCTTTGGGATTGCTTCGAGGAATGAAGGCCTCCTAGCTTGGGCATTGCTTCTCGCTTGAAAGATAGCGACTAGTGGTGAGATAGTGTAGTTTGAATGTTTTATTGTGAGATTTCTGCATTTTTAGTCTTTGTGAGGATATGTAAATCAGTTTTATGCATATTAGTGGTTTTCTGGAGTTGCACATTCATTGTAGCAGATTGATGTTTTTAATCATAAGTCATAAAATACACAAAGAGTCGTTCTGGGTATTGTCTCATTGGTTTTCTCTGTTGGAAGCGACCCTTCATGAATATTTGCAGATTTTAATACGAAGCTTATGATTTTATAATGCAAATCCGTCATTCCTTGAAGGCCGTACTTTCTTGGAGTGCGTTGGGATTCGTGTCAGTAATTAATAACCATTTTTAGATGCCATTTCTTATTACTAAGTTAGGCGCCATCATTTTGAGGGTCTATTGCATCAGATTTGAGATCATTTGGGTGAGAAATGAGAGAGATATGAGCATATGAGTGAATTCCTAGGTTGCTGGTTTTTAATTTAAAAGTGCAGATTTGTGGAAAAACAGAATTATTATTTGATCATTGAGAGATTTATTGAACCGGCATCTCTAATCAAGCCACGGAGAGTTCTTATATGATGTAATGCTAATCTTTCAAATTCCTATGCTCTTGACAGGCGAAGGATCTTCATTTTGTAAACTGACAGTAGTACTGGCAGTAATTCTCAAGCTTGTTCAATTCTGATTTGTAATGCTCACTTTTCATTGTGAAGTTGTTTTGTAATAGTTACATCTCCGCCCTATGGTAGCTACTTTCCCACTCTGGGTTAGAAAGCACATTCTGGGTGTTGAGTACTTTCAGCATTTTAGTTATTTCTTTCAAGCATTGTAATTTTGTAATACTCCGCCATATGGTCGCCTCAACTCCATACTGGATTGGGTAGCACATACTTGGTGTTGAGTTCCCTTTCAGTACTTGTAGTGGTAGAAGATCCTCTGACCATATGCTCACCATCATCGGCGCCATTCTTGGTTAGAGTTCCTTCTAGTTCTGTTTTTGCATTCAGATCCTCTGACCAATGCTCACACCTTGCCCTCATCGGGATCCTGGTGTACATTTTGGTTAGAGTTGTTTCAGTATCGTTCTGGTTTAGAGCTAACCCTAACGACTGTGGATTGCTCTGCTTGTTGCAATTGAAAATTTGAAAAAATTTGGCTCGGAATATTTCAGTGGTATCAGAGCCAAGATCCTGCCATCCTGTGCCCAACAGAGTTCACTTGACAGATGAGTGACAGAGATACTAGACACTACATACAGAGAGAGATGACTACAGAGAAGCCTCTACTTGAGTTAATGCATGAACTGTTTACGCTAATGAAAGATCCTGACATAAGGTGGGGAATCAAAAAGATTTATGCTAGGTCTGAAAACTGGGATAGCAAGGTGCACATGGCACCTCATATTGATCGTGAGCTTGATGAAGAAACTCTAACAGTGGAAAAGTGTGTGGAAGAACCCCAAAATACTTCCTTAGATTTGCATGTGATAGGAAGTGATGAAGAACAGTTCAGTGAAAAGAACATAACAGCAGTCTTGAGTTCTAATGAAAATACATCCAATGAAGGTCTTGAGGCTAAGGGCTTCACAAAAATTGTTGGTATGACGGTTGTGTGGGATGAGTTCGTTGAAGAAGAACAAGATGAAGAAAACACTAGTGGTGTCCTTGAACCAGCTTATGATCATTACCAAGGTGATGTTGTTAATGGTGATTCTGATGTGTTTATTCCTCTTCTAGTTGAGGATTTGGTCAAGGATTATTCACCTCTTGCTGCTGTTCAAATCTCTCAAGAATTTTCACTAGACAAATGTATGACAAGTAGCCAAGAAGACCTCTTTGGTATTCATTGGGCTGCTAATGAAGAAATCAATGACATACTTCCCCATGATGAAGATAATGACAGTGATGTTTTCAAAACAGCAGGCAATGAAGATTCTTCATTTCATTATGATAGTGACATTGGGTTTGAGCATCAAACTAAGCCCTTGGAGAGAAGGACTTATGAAGAAACCAGTTCAAGTGAGTTACTGGGTGACCTATTCAAAGACTCAACACTCCAAGAGAAGCATGAAGAGTACTTTTCTATTGATCAAAACAGTCAGCCTTTTTCCATTTGGGATCCCGGTTGGTTGACACCAAGGTATGATAAAGAACCTTTGTGGGATGAATTTCCCTTTGATCCAGATGAAGATCAAAAATCAGTTTGCATGGCAAACTATGAGGTGGCCATTGAAGAGGAAGTTGTCTTCGAAGAAGAAGAGGGTTCAAAGAAGCTCCATGATGATGTCTTTGAAGTGGTTGCAGCCGCTAAAGAAGAAAATGTTTCTACGGAAACTTTCCGAACAGCGGATGACTATGATCCATTGAGCAAGTTGGGTGCTGCTCTAATGTTTGATCAAGAAGACAGTGATGAAGAAGAAGAGCTTGAAGACCATATGGCTCTTGAAGATGGAGAGTTTGAGGGTGTTACTAAACACAAAGCTGATTTATCAATGCACGAAGCTGATTGCAAGCAATGGGTTGAAGATTTTGTGGAGTATGATGCCTTTCATGACTATGAGCATTCTCCTCTAGTTGAAGGTGAAAGACACGGAAGCTGGAGCAGCTATGATGGCCGCAAAGACACAAAACAAAGTTCTGATTTTGACAATCAGCCAACCAGCAATCCGCCATCTTTGCATATTCTTGAGTGGGAAGATCAAGACAAAGAGTCCTTTAAGAGGGAAGTGCGAATTCTATCCCAATTTGATCGCACTCACAGTTTGATTGAAGATCTCCACTGGAAGGCTCAGCTTGAAGAGAGAAAAAGAGGAGTTAAGGATGAAGTTGCTCTTTTCAATTTGCAACTCATCAGAGACTCTTTGGAGGCGTTGAAATCAGATTGCATACACTTGATGGAGGATCGGGATCATGCTATTGAACTTGCAAAGAAGTCCTTCAGTGTTGTCCAAGAAAATGAGAGTTTGGTTGATGAGCTCACTCTGGAGCTTAAATCAACAAAGGACAAGTTAAAAGAAACTCATTTCTCTCTAACAGAGGTTGAAGACCGGTTTGCTGATTTCAAACTTTTTAGCAGGCAAGAGAATGAGCAAAGAGTTGAAGAAATCAAGCAAGTAATTGACGAGCTTGATAGTCTTCGAGAGGAGTTTGATGTTGAAGGTTTCACAAGGAAATCAGAAGTTGCGTATGCAGATTTGGATCAGCAAGATGGAAAAGGGGACTTCCAAGTCTTTGACAACCCTTTCTTTGAAGTGGGTGCGGAAGCAACTTATGACAATCCTCTTTTTGAACCAAGTGATGAGGAAGCTTATGAGAAACATTCCTTTGAGGTGGATGATGGGATTTCAAGCCTTGAGGAAATTTCTTATGACATCATTGTTGAAGAGGGAAGTTCTAGCACTTCTTTTGACAATGGAACGAGGATGCATGAGCTGCATAATGAAGACTTCACTGTTGCTCCTAGTCTCCCCATTCAAGAGGTGGAAAATCAAGAAGCAAGGTGGAATGAGGTCATTAATCTTGATGGGCAACAAAGGGATGATTAGCACTCCGATGAAGAGTTCATTCATTTTCTGATATGGATGCTTGTCAGATTCCTATCGGACTTCCTGCTTACACCATCTTCTCTAAGAATAACTAATTTCATAATGGAGTTTGATGAAGGGTCCATTGAATCCTTCCAGCAATTCTTCTCTCATGATTTCGAATTTGGCTTTCTCAATGAATTCAGATTTGTTGAGTACTTCTTGGAGTTTCAGGGTGCGATGATTCAAATAGAACGTATTTCCCAAAGCGTTCTAGTAAAAGTAATTCTCCATTTGCAAATTGGCTCTTCTTTACTTATGATGTGGAGCCCTGGTATCAACTCACTTTTGACATGTGTCAAGAAGGTATGTTGGAGTGATGAGCCTCAAATTCACTGTCCTTTGGATGTTATTACCTTCTTTGTCGGTCATTTGAAGTTCACTCCTAATGATCAATGGGAGTTTTGGAAAGTAAAGTTGAGCAAGGATTGGTACTTGGCTGTGATGGGATCTTCAGTGGGTTTATTTTCGGCTGTAGATATAAGCAGACATGATATTTTGGGTGCTGATTTTCAGTTTGGCAACAGCTATCTATCTCCTTGGATGTTGATTTTCATAAAATCAGATTTCAAGTTGATCATTTCAGTCTTGTTGGGTTGCTGGTTCATTCAATTTCAGACCTTCCAATCTCTTTCGAGGGACAATTTATGGTTTCACAAGAGAGAATTGGTGGTGTGGGCTGAGCACAATCAGCATTTGGGAAGAGACCATACTCATTCTAATGGTTTCCTTGGTACATATTCATGTACAAATAATTGGAGCAGCAGACCCTCGCTCGACTTGGCTTGGCACTTCGAGACTCCTACTGCTGAGATCCTGTTCAATGCCTTGATTCTACATTCTGAGACTCTTGGGGTTGGAATTGTGAGAAACTTCTTCAGACTTCTTAGTTGTGCCATGATAAATCAGCGGAGGCATAGGGAATTCATGTGGAATCATGAGTTCGAGTTTGTTGAGTTCTTGCAAAGGAAAGCTTTTCTCTTTGCAAGAAGAGTTGAAGATGTCACATTTGCAGTCATGGTTTCGTTTGTTACCATGTGGAGGTATGCTGAGGAGATTGATTTTGAGTTGGGTAGCCTATCTTTCTTCTTGCCTAGAATTGTGGTAGACAATGGTATGGTTGATATTGTTGACTTTGGGCATCGTGGACATGAGACGTTACTTGATATTAATCTCAGTCCTTTAAGATCTTTAAGATCTTTCAGTTTGAGTATCATAGATGGTAACACTTTGGAGTTACAAGGGGAGTCAGTGCAGCATTGGCATGATATTTTCATTGATGTGATCAGAGTGGTGCAGCATCGGCATGGTGGGTCTTTCCTGAGACGCACTTGGGAACCAGGGATCATACTTGTTTGCGTATGGATTAGTTTTAAAATTTCTGGAGTTGTGGTGGTATTGCTTGAGGACAAGCAATTTTGGGAAGGGCGGATTGTAATGTCCCCTTCTCGAGCATGATCTTTCCAGTGACCGTTGGCCTATTCCGGAGACCCGTAGGCTACTCGGAAGGTAAAATTAGGGTTTCCTATTTTTAAGGATGTCTTTGCTCGGAGTTGGTGGATTCAATGGCGGATTCTTTCTGGGTTTTCAGAGAGCTTCGCAGTGGTATGTTCATTTCGGCATTCTGAGCATTTTCTGGAATTTACTATTTTTAGTAAATTCTATTTTTGGCAGTTTTACAGTTGGGTTCAGCATGGTTGACTTCCTACTTCAGTTTGATCAATTGGCTTGCTCATTTATGGCTTCGGGGCACAATTGGAGAGATAAGTTGAGCTATTTAATTAAAAGTCACGTTTTAATGTTATATTTTAACGTTGACCCCTTGGCCTAGTCTATTGACTTTATGTTGTTTTGAAAAGTGGTCTTTTTGAGGGTGGCGCCTTCATTAAAGATTATTTTATATTTTATATTTTACCCAAAGTCAAATCAAGCTATAAAGTGGACGCATTTATTAAAGTATTGATTTTATTTAAAAAGTCAATATTGAGCTTGAAGGAAATGGACGCCATCTTTGCAAGAGATTAGGGTTTTTGACTTGAAGAGGAGTTTAGGGTTTCGAGAAGTCAACGAGAAATTATAAAAGGAAGACTTTGATCATCATTTGGGCATCTTTTATCTACAGGAATGTTATGCTGCCGGATTGGCTTTGGGATTGCTTCGAGGAATGAAGGCCTCCTAGCTTGGGCATTGCTTCTCGCTTGAAAGATAGCGACTAGTGGTGAGATAGTGTAGTTTGAATGTTTTATTGTGAGATTTCTGCATTTTTAGTCTTTGTGAGGATATGTAAATCAGTTTTATGCATATTAGTGGTTTTCTGGAGTTGCACATTCATTGTAGCAGATTGATGTTTTTAATCATAAGTCATAAAATACACAAAGAGTCGTTCTGGGTATTGTCTCATTGGTTTTCTCTGTTGGAAGCGACCCTTCATGAATATTTGCAGATTTTAATACGAAGCTTATGATTTTATAATGCAAATCCGTCATTCCTTGAAGGCCATACTTTCTGGAGTGCGTTGGGATTCGTGTCAGTAATTAATAACCATTTTTAGATGCCATTTCTTATTACTAAGTTAGGCGCCATCATTTTGAGGGTCTATTGCATCAGATTTGAGATCATTTGGGTGAGAAATGAGAGAGATATGAGCATATGAGTGAATTCCTAGGTTGCTGGTTTTTAATTTAAAAGTGCAGATTTGTGGAAAAACAGAATTATTATTTGATCATTGAGAGATTTATTGAACCGGCATCTCTAATCAAGCCACGGAGAGTTCTTATATGATGTAATGCTAATCTTTCAAATTCCTATGCTCTTGACAGGCGAAGGATCTTCATTTTGTAAACTGACAGTAGTACTGGCAGTAATTCTCAAGCTTGTTCAATTCTGATTTGTAATGCTCACTTTTCATTGTGAAGTTGTTTTGTAATAGTTACATCTCCGCCCTATGGTAGCTACTTTCCCACTCTGGGTTAGAAAGCACATTCTGGGTGTTGAGTACTTTCAGCATTTCAGTTATTTCTTTCAAGCATTGTAATTTTGTAATACTCCGCCATATGGTCGCCTCAACTCCATACTGGATTGGGTAGCACATACTTGGTGTTGAGTTCCCTTTCAGTACTTGTAGTGGTAGAAGATCCTCTGACCATATGCTCGCCATCATCGGCGCCATTCTTGGTTAGAGTTCCTTCTAGTTCTGTTTTTGCATTCAGATCCTCTGACCAATGCTCACACCTTGCCCTCATCGGGATCCTGGTGTACATTTTGGTTAGAGTTGTTTCAGTATCGTTCTGGTTTAGAGCTAACCCTAACGACTGTGGATTGCTCTGCTTGTTGCAATTGAAAATTTGAAAAAATTTGGCTCAGAATATTTCACTGCACGTCACCTTCCATGATTGGGCGCCATGTATCTGATATCCAGCGATGTAAATCTGCTAAGCACGGCCAAAACCCCGAAATCTGCCTATTAACCGCAATTCAACAAAATACCGTGCATTATCTGCTACTTTGTTTGCTATTTCTCCATCTATGGAGCCAGGGGGAGTAGCCCCAACACATCGCAAAGGCTTGGGTTCTTTCACCTTGCCTGTCACCACCAAATCCTTCCCCAGGCTATTCGAATGCCCCCCATTTTCCTTTCGTCTAGTCGTTGGCAAATGGGTTTGAATGGAAAGAGCCCCTATTCTTTGGTTTTGGCCGCTCCTGAACCAACCATTCTACATCTCCACACCGTGCCCCCCATCCTTCTTTGCCGGAGCTTGCCCATCCTTCACCACCGTTGCATACGGACGACTTCTCGAACCTGTAAAACCAAAAAAAGACCTCCCCAAAGTGTCGTAGGAAACCCTAACCGCAGCAGAGGAGGCATTGTCAATTTGACTAGTAATGTTTTCTTATAACACATAACTTGAGTTAGATATAAAATCTTTTTATAATTTTTTGAACATAGACCATTAACATTGATATTTGGGGTATACATATTTTATTTATTGTTACATTTTTAAATTGGGAATAATTATAATTTAGACACATATTTACCCGTAATACAAACCACGTTTTGTATACCCAAATAACATTTTTCTTTTGTTTTGGTTGAAAGAAGAAAGAAAGACATCGATATGGAGAGGAATCTTATTTTTCTGAATTTTATTTTCAATACAGAGAGGCATCTTGTTTGCTATTTTTCTGAAGTAAGTTCGTACATCTGTAATAGAGAATGTTTGCCTCACGCTAAGTTTGCAAGTAATACAAAATCTAACATGTCATGTGATTGCTGCCTCTCAAATATAATTGTATCTAAAGAGTGTGTTCTTCCCAGCATTTGCAGAAGCTTTAATCAAAACATTAGAAAAAGCCAACATCTTAGATATTAGCAAATTCCTATCTTGGATTTTAGAATAGGCCATTTCATGAGAAAATTTATTGGAAAATATAATTCCAATTACTTCAGTATTTTTTATCAGTCAAACAAATTTAGGGATCTGATCATGAATACAAACTTGTGAATATATCCAATGAACATTTCATCAATAGACTTTTGATTTATTACCTTAATGACTATTTTGTAGCAACTGCCAAAAATCATATCACATGGAATATGGAATGCGAGGAGCCATTTGTTGACATCAATGTGGAGCTGAATGTGATATTGGAGGTCTGTTTCTCTACCCACCCAAGGATGCTATTTATTTCTCTTTACCCAATTAGTTTTTATGGTCCTATGAAAGAAAGGAAATTTTTTCGTAACTCTCCCTTTGTAAATTGGAAACTACAGTTTTTTTTCCAAAATTTATTCTCATTTGTGCTTGCAACAAAGAGCTTGTAGATTGGATTGAAGAGAAATATTGAGGATGGTAAAGATTTAGAAGAAACATCTTTATATTTTTTATCCTGAATCAAATGCTAATATTTCTCAACCTATACCGTGCTGATACTGTATAAATAGTTTATTG
This sequence comes from Sequoia sempervirens, assembly GCA_007258455.2. Classification (NCBI taxonomy): domain Eukaryota; kingdom Viridiplantae; phylum Streptophyta; class Pinopsida; order Cupressales; family Cupressaceae; genus Sequoia; species Sequoia sempervirens. The sequence goes on from VDFB02081306.1 coordinate 97,635, forward strand.
TGTGATTGCATTTTGAACCATGTTTCTAGAAATACCTTGAAAAATATTTTCTTCTACTTAAATTTTATTTTCCATGGCGTTTCAAGGATGGGGATGGCAGGGGATGCATTTTTGGGACAACAATCTAAGGCCATTTTTTGGGGACTATGAGGGGATGACGCTATATATATATATATATAAATTTATTATTTTCAAAAATATATATAAAGATACTCAAATAAAAATTATATTGAAAATATGTCATTCTATATTATTATATAGTATATATTGAATACATTAAAAAGTATTCTATTGGGTTGTAAAATCAATATATTTCTAATTTTCTTATGGACTATTTTGAAATAATGTTTTGCAGACTAAGCAAAATATAGGTCATAATATAATTAGTTTTTTTTCTTTTTTCTTACATGACTATTCTCTTAGGAAACCCCCTTTGCTTGTGTAAGTGCTATGTAGTGCATATCATAGTTCACATTCTTGGACTTGTCTTAGACTTGCCAAACCAATTTTTTTTGACTTGGCAGATCAAAAATTCCCAACTTGGCAAAATCTCATCAAATTTAAAAAGTACTTAAATTTCTAAACATCTTTTTTGCAAAATTTAGTTACAAAATGTATCAAATAAGTCTAGAAAAGAATGGGGAATTGTTTTTTATTAAATTTGAATACAAATAGAGTACAAAATCACATCATCATGTGGATACAATAGCTAGCTAATAGCTATGATGAATTTATGATGATTGTCTTTGAAAATCATCATCATAAATTGCATATCATAGTTAACATACTTGGGACTTGAGTCAAACGTGGCAAATCAAAAAATTCTTAGACCAAAAATTTGAAATTTCCAACTTGGTAGACCAAAAATTTCTAACTTGGCAAAAACTTGACAACTTAAAAAAGTACTTAAATTTCTGTAAAACACTTTTTTTTGCAAATTTTAGTTACATATACCAAATGAGTTTATAAAACCATGTGGAAATGTTTTCTATTAGATTTGAATGCAAATAGAGTACAAAATCATATCATCATGTGAATACAATAGGTAGCTGATAACTATTATGAATTTATGATAATTGTCTTTAAAAATCATCATCATAAATTGCATATCTAGGAAAGTTAAAAATTATAAGATTTTACAATTTTCTCTTCTCTATTCTAGTGAAAAATTGGGGGGTAGAGGGTCTAGTCCTTGAACTGGCTTGTGGCTCCTTGCTTAGTCTAGAAGATTGCACTTGTGGCTCCACCCTACTATTAAATGGCAATGACTCCTCTACCACGTCAATGTCATCTAATGACAATCCAATCTCTCCTACTTCTGTTGTAGCCACATCCTCCTTAGTTTACATTTCAAAATTAGCAATGTCATCCTCTATAAACAACGAGAGATCCTTATCTTGCGCAATCCAAGCACTACATTGTAATGTCCACCCCTTTTATTTTATTTTCAATTTTTTGTAATGGAACTCACAACATGAACATGCAAATAAGACACCTTGCTGACGTAAAGTTCTGATATTGATTAGCAATGTACATATATCTGCTGATACAAGTTTCTTGGAGGAACAACATTCAAAGTTTGATTCTTCATTACACAAACAGATGTTCATAAGAAACATACATTGAAATACCTCAAATTGGAGACAATCATGAATGTTGCAGGTCTGTTATTCACTGAAAGATGCTGCTACAGGCAGAGTATGTAGTGATTTAACCCAGCAAGAACCCAAAACTCACTAACAACTCCTCCAAACTGTCTTCATGGCACGAATGACTCTTTATGCGTCCCAACATGCACTCTTATCACTCTATCGCCCATAGGAAGCTACAGGTCTGATATCATGAGCTACCAAACATGAAGGGACAGGTCTGCAATTTACTGAAATCAGCTCCACCAGACTGTTATAATAGGAAATCAAGGTTGTAGGTCTGCTACATTGAGTGCACAGGTCATGGCAGCCATGAAAATCTTTGGAAATCACCTCAATACAGGAAAAAGACACCTTCCAAAGGCTCAGATCAAAACCAAACTCACCCAGCAAGCTTCTAGCAGCCTTCAATCACTCAGGAAGGTCAAAGAATAGTCGTGTCATAGGTTTCAGTCATTCATGGGACTGTATGGCCACCCTTGTGGCATCAACCCCACTCCAAATCACCTCCAAACTGTTATCAAATAACCCTACTAACAAGCATAACCTCTGTAATTCTCAAACAACACACACAGCAGGTCTGATTACCACTTTTTCCTATGCCTAGGTCTGATATTTACCTTCCATACATCCAAACTGCACCTCATAACTGTCATCAAACCTCAACAATAATAAAGCATTGTCCAAACAACCTCACTCAGAGCATAAAATTGAAAGGAAAGACTGCAGATTGGTTTCAGATTTGCACAGTTCTGGAAAGCTAAGTGTTAGAGATAGGGGCAACTGGAAATAAGTGCCCAAAACTCCCTCCAAAGTGAAGAAACCCAGTCATACACACCTGCAACTAATGGACCAGACCTGAAGACTCCTGCAAATCACTACCAAAGCACTCCAAAAACCTCTAAGATTCGTTACCAAACACTCCCAAGAATATGCATTCAAAATACCTTGAATATTTTTATTTTTTTGAAACCCTAGAAACCCAAAACTCCATGAAATACCAAGGTGATTCTTGCGTGAAATCACTTTATCAGCTAGGGAGGATATTTCACCATTGAAACTAGTGATTTAATGAGGGTTTTGTCCTCGATCAATCCTTGAAAGAACTTCTTTGTTCACTGCAACAACATTCTATTATGTGTGCAAGCTTGAATAATGCAAATTAGAGCCCCGCACTTCCTTTTATAGCTTTTTTGTTGCTTTTTTGGAAAAAAACGCTTTTTGCATTTTCATTACATTTTCAGAAAAAGTGTTTTTTTGCTTTTTCGAAAAACACTTTTTGCTTTTTCTTGAAAAAATGTTTTTTTTAAAAATAATTTTAGTCCCCTTTTCCCATAGGCATCCAACGTGGGGAAATAACCTTTTTGCTTTATAATATTTAACACTAAAGTAATATTAAAACATTACTTTATAACTTAAGTGTAAATATGAAAATAATTTCCAACCATCTCATAGAAAACATCGACGAGACATCCAAAACGGAAACCGGTCGCACCAGGAAGCTACTGATGACGAAGGAAGACGCCGGATCTAAAACAAACACCTAATAAAAATAGTCATGTTCTCCAAGAAATGTGGAGAACAACTCAAATGGCCAAAACTGTAACAGAGAACATCACCAACACCCTGAGAGCCAATAGAACACCAACACACCATTGGACGTTGAGAAAACCCACCAAAGAAATCTCCAAGAACCTTGGAATCCCCTAACCACCTCCAATTAGCCTACGGGAACTTTGGAATAGGCTAGCTGATGCAACAGTTGACTAAGCTTGAGAAGGGGACATTACAAGTGCCTACAAAAGAAGACTTGTAAAAGAAGTAGGTTGGTGCCTACAAAGAAGATCAATATATAAGCAATATTTTGTCGTGGTTTTCCTCCACAAGGGTTTCCATATAAATCATGTGTTCTTCCTATGTTCTTAATTGCTAGATCTTGCATGTGTGTTATTGTTGTGGTTGAATAAGTGTTGAAAAGTAAAAGATTGTTTATATTGATTCACTCCTTTCAATATAACTGTAGTTCATATTCCATTATATTTTGTTTATTTTTGTTCATATTTCCATTCTATTTTTTAATTTTTATTCATGTTTATTTATGTTAATGTTTAATAATAATTCTAGCTCATAGAGCCTTTAGTTGTTCTCCTTTAAGTTGTTGATGAGGAGAGGCTTGGAATGGAACATATATAGAGGGCATTTTTGGGACCAAGGAGGCCATAACATCCATTTATGTTGGCGTTAATGATAAGTGTCATCCCATATAGAGTATTAATGATTGATGATGGCACCTTCAACTTCAAAAGCCCTTACATGTGGATGCCTATTTCTTAAATTTGACATTCCAATTTTGCCCAAATTTCAAGGCCGATGAGGAGGTTTTGAGTGGGCTATACACAATCATAGATGGATGGTACCTAATCCTTAGCTTGGAGCGAAGATGATCTTTGAGATTGAAATCTACAAACTTGCACAAGGGGGCCTCTTTGCACAAGACATATGCAAAGGCAACTCAAATGACATTGCAGCTAGGTATGTCTATTAAGGGTGTAATTAAAGTTGGACAATGAGATAGAGTTTTTCTCTCCTTTCAAATGCATGGCAAGAAAGGTTTGGTGTTAAGGAGCCAAATCTTTAGAGGATTGCATTTTGTGTCTTGAGGCAACCATGATACACTTCAAGTTGCAAGTGTGATTGGAGTATGTTTGAACACATACACTCTAAGAACCACAAGTTGACGATGCAAAGGTTGAATGATCTTGTTTATGTTCATTACAACCTTCGCCTCTATCACAAACAAAATTTTTGGTATAGACTTATCCCCAATCACTCTAGAGGAGGTTGATCCATAGTCAGATTGAATTACCAAGATTTAGGATTCCATCTTTAGCAAGGAGAACCTTGTATAGGTTGATCAAGCATATCTAGAGGCATAGGACTTGTCGAATTGCTATGGATGTTGGGATGAGTGATGCAAGCTCATTTGAGCCATAGATTTATGCTTTTAGTTTTGATGTTTTTTTTTAATGCCATAGGTATTATGATCCATGAATTTTGTATCCACTTGAATATATATATATATATATAAATGTTGTTTCCTTCAACTAAAATCCACTTTTATACTCATGTGATCAATGTATACTTGTGTATGTGATCAAATTAGTTTCTATTTGATTATTTTATTGTCTTTAAAGTTTATTGAAGGGTGAAGATGCAAGTTTGAAATCCTTAAAAATCTCTATATTTCATGGTTTTTTCAATTTTCCGTGTCTTTGCTAAGTCTTGGCTGAGTCTGATTCTTGTAACCATGACAACCTCTCTCTAAGGGAGACATTCTAGAGATGTCCCCTATCTATTGGAGGTGGTGGTAGCATAGTAGGGGGACATTTCTTTGAAGTTCCCAAATCTTGAGGATGCCCCTGTCTTAGAAACGCTAGGAATTTGGAGGGGACATGTCTCCATCAAACACCACAATTTTTTTTTTAAAGTGAAAAGTGGCAAGAGGGTCCAAAGCACGTGCTCTACCAAAGGGGTGCTCAAAAGTGAAAAAGTGCATAAGTGAAAGGTGGCAAGAGGGTCCAATGCACGTGCTCTACCAAAAGGGTGCTCAAAAGTGAAAAAGTGCATAAGTGAAAAGTGAAAAATGGTAGAAAAGGTCAAAAAGTATGCTTTTGGTCTAAAAAGTTGGAGAGCTCCAAGCTTCTGATTTTGGTTTGAAATTCAACAAAATTAAAAATGAAAGAAAGGAAAAATACCATAAAAGTAGGGACACCAGTGTTGTGGGTAGAAAAGATGGTTTCTTCAAAAAATAAAAATGACAATCTTTAGTTCTTGAGATATGGAAAGTGTTTTTAGATAATTTGCTTAGAATATCCCTAAAAGATTTTAATTGGACCTAGTTCATAGATTTTCTTAAAAAGGTAAAATGTAAGATTCAAGTATTTAGAGTTCGGTGCCTAGGTACAAGGAAAATATCTAGGTGTAGAGCTAGACTCATTAAAGGAGCTAATCATTGATTTAGAATAGCTAGTTTCAGCTATAACTATCTTTTGTGAGCTACCATTAGTAGTTTCTAGATTTCTTATTTTTAGACGATTTATTTTAATCATTTTGGCATTTAGAGTTGTTTCGTTAATTTATTTTTGTGTTTATCTTGAATTAAATTGTATTGCCATGCAAAATATGCAACTGATTGATTGCACAAGCATGCAAATCCTTGTAACTTATAAATAAGTGCTTTATGCACTTAGAATAAAAGACAAATAGCAATAATTGTATGCCTACTTCTGAAATTGTTGGTCAGCTGATTCATGTGGTTTTGTGTAAGTGCTTTTATGAGTTGAATATAGTTCAAAACTTTAATGATTATTACAGTCTTTTCTATTGCAATATTTATTGATTTGAATACTCATAGCTTTATATGCAAATCTCCAATATTCACCTCATCATATCTTATGTTTCTGTTCAATCCAATTTAATTCTTGTTTTGTACTTATTCTTTTTTGTCTCTGCTTTTAGCCTGAGAGAATGTGTGTTTGTTAGCTGTTATAGATCATTTTCTTTACGTCAAAAGATTGTAAAATCTCTCGTCTTGTGTAGAAGCCTTTGTTTAGCCTTGTGCTCATACTCGAGAATTAAAATGACAGTTTAATTCCATATTTTAGAGTTCTAAGATTTTAGTTTAAGTTCTTGTTACAAAGGAGCTTCCCCTTCTAATTTGAAGAAATTCTTATACTTACATGCCGTTCTGTTTCCTTTTTTTCTGAAAGAGTCATGTTAAAATGCGAACATGCCTTTCAACACTTGCAGAACTTGCTAAAGAACTCTAGTCAACATGGAAACCACAAGTGTCTAGGTTATATTTATTCAAGAAATGGCCTACTTTACACAGAGAACTCTATGCACCAGATCTTGAATTGAGTATTCTGAGTCCCGGATTGATAATGTCTTACTTCCAGACATTCAATGGTACATGTCATAAGAGTCCACAAATTTAGATTATACAAATGAGATTGGTTAGATGACTGAGGCATCAAAAGTTTCAGCTTGACACAAGGGTTAACCTCAGCAACAATTTGATTATGACCAATGAGTGTTGAAGAATAACTAATGAGCATAGGCCTTCCAATTCTTTTTTGTTGTTGGGGTCAGAAGCACCCTTCTAGACGTCTCTTTTGCTTCTTGCTTATCTTATCCTTCCTAGGTTTTCTTTTGCTTCAATGTTTTCATTCAAACTTTATCTGTTAGTTTTTCTTGATACATAGGCACTCCCACTATTTTATTCCGACAACTGTACCTTTTTGTGGATCTTTGGCTAGTTTTGGCCTTAAAAATAAAATAAAAATAAAGCATGTTAAATACAAGCTTTTCTTGTTTGAGTTCATTTACCATATAGCTCCTTCACTGCCAATTCCATCACCAGTTTTAAAGTTGGGAGTTTAGTGTGTGCTTATCTGGAGATCTCTATTTTAGAGTTTCTTCTGCTGTATCAGAAGGTTTGCATGCGTGATCAACTCATATGATTCTGAATGACAAGTTGTGTTAATTTTCCTGGCAGAGAGATCTCCTTTGGTATCGTTTTTCTTGTGTAATCATTCACTGGTAGTTAACAAGAGAGTTTTGACATAAATCTGTGCAAGTATGATTTTAAGTTTGGCATAAGTGTGATATGGAAGGCAAGAGAATTCTTCCAGTCTCAGTCATAGTAATGAGCGTAGCCAGTTTCTGTCAGTTTTTCTAACAAAAGCGAGATAGGGTGGTATTGCATGATTGCATCGTCAAGTGTTGATTTTGTGAATAGCTTTAATGCCCTAATATTTGGAAGAGAGTGATACTGCTTTTCTTGTTTTGTACCCTGCAAAAATTACATCATGGTCATTCGACAAGGCTTCATTGATTTTCTAAGCTCTTAATTAACTTGCACAAAATCAAACGATTCAATGTAGTGAATGGTTGTTGTAGTTTCTCTCTCTCTCTCTCGCGCTTATATATAAGAGAGAGAGAGAGAGAGAGAGAGAGATTGATATGCATCTATGAGTAGAGGAAATCATGGCTGGAAGTTGATTATTGTAGGTCATATTAAAGAGTTTTTCTATAAATCTGCATATGGAGGCTAATAGTTTTGATCATAAATCCAGGTTTACACCTTGCCATTTTCTTTACTCCCTGTATCAGCTATTGAACGCCCTGGAAATGTGTAAGCATTGTGTCCCATTGGTTTTCAATTAAGCTATTGCCATTAATTTTAGTTTGAATTTGCTAATTGAGCGCATGTGATTTTTATCTTGGTCTAGAATGATATTACTTTGTGTATTTTTGTACAGAATACTACAGTCTCTGGTTAATCGGCTTGTTCCTAACTTTTTGGAACAACTGCTAGAGGATTACATACATTGGGTTCAGACAGGAACATTCGAGTCAGATGGAGAATCATTGTTCCCTACCAAGCCTAACGTTGAACTTGATGAAGCATAAACTTGATCATTATGTGATACTTGTAGACCGTAATTCCTTGTTGAAATGAGAGAAGCTGATTCCTCCGGTTATAATTTTACAACGTTTCTCTTTTAGTTAGAATACTACCCAAAGTTCATCCAGCTTATGGACCAACTAAAATAGAATGATAAACTGTACAATATTGGTATTTCAAAAATATTGCTGCTCCAGAAGAAGCTATCTAGTTGACGAAGCTATGAAAGCAAGCAGTACATAAGCTCTGAGGGATAACTACATAATGAAGAATAATTTCAGAGGAAGCCGAAATTTAGAAGCTGAGTTCTAGATATGATAGATACATTTGCTGGAGCCCAAATTTTCTTGGAGGTTTCAATTGTTGACATTTGAAGTGTTGTAATAATACAAACGACTTTACCACTAATTTTCCATGTCTATAGATATTGTTCAGTCGCAACCAAAGACATGTAATTAACTAAGAGACTGTTGAGAAAAAAATTAGAAGAACCTCTTGCACAATTGTGGGAAGAACAAACTATATGCAATGGAAGTTGTTCTTTTCAACAAAATCGCTGTGGCTGGACATGTCGCTGGAGCTGGAGGTGCACCCATTGATTACCCATTTTTATAATATTGCCTTTGTATTATATGAGCTATGTGTGAGTAATTACATTTTACTCTTTAAAGATTATTAAAAACACTCGAGAAGTGATACGTATGATAAAGTGTTAGTAATACTTTGAAAGGAAAAATGTAAGCTTCAAATGAGGTATGTACGTACTTAACATGAACTATGGATTACCAACAAGTAGATTGCTATGAGATTTTTGCTATGTCCAATTTACTGAATTTGTCCTGGTCTTTTGGGATGTAATCGCTATACAACTCTCTAAATTATTGTGTATTCTGCTGGTATTAGTAGGATATTGTATATTAGAAAATTACTTGAAAATTCTCAATTCAATATTCTGGTGATACATTTTCGCAATGGCAATTTTTATAACCTTAGAACACTATCAAAGCTCAGGTTTTATAGAAGGGAAAGAAGATTAGATGTCGAAATTAATTCAAATACTTTGGTGACACTATCGTCTCGGTGACTTTTACAAGCAATACATTGTCTTGCTTCCTTAGCACACCATATTCTCCGCTCTACATCAAGTCCTTCACATTGCTTCACGTAAATCTACTCGTCAATATAATGTAGATCTCTCATCTATATCGTGAGGGAAAGATGTCTTCAAATCCGCTCATCAACTTCAAGATCTTCTTGATCAAAGCCATTTTTTCACCGGTGAGATAGTCTATTGCACGCTGCCAATAATAAGTCTATTTTCCTTTAGGTGCCTCAACAATTGTGCTAGGCTCCTTATTGCATTCAATGCAAAATGGTCATGTCTCTTTGGTGAAAACCCATAATGGTCTGGTTCTTTCTTCTCTTAGTTGGACTTCCTCAATTACACGACACAATTAGAGGACTTCAAATCTTGCACTCGTTGCCTCTTGATCTTCCTCTCTAACTTACACTATTGTATTGTATGCTCCAACCTTTCATTGATTGAGCAATAATCTCATGTCATGTTTTGTGGACATGTGAACATGGGGATAGGGGGATGAATTTGGGGGACAATTTTTCATTTTCAAGATGGTAGGGGGACAATTATTAAAATAATATGCAAAATTAATAATTCAAACTTTAATACAAACAGAAAAAAATACTTGAAAATATATAAACAAACCAAAGGAAGCCTAAATTTCAAAGAATAGTACAAGAACAATCCATTAATTCCATAATCCATTTGATAGAAAGAATATTGAACATGATTTATGTTGAAGGATGCCAAAAACAATTGTTGTGTCTTGCATTGTACATAGTTAATTTGAGCAACAAGCTAAAAAATTGGAGTCATTATTTGATTGATATCTCGGAAATTGTTCCGCTTCCTTTTCTTCTCTTGTGTCCTAAAATCTTGGAGACAACTACGGGATGTTGGGAGGTTCAAGAGATAGTTGAACGACACCAAGAAGTCCCAAAAGGACCCCAAAAAAGAGGAAGATACTTGATATGCCTTGAAAGTTTTAAAAATGGGGGATGGAGATGAAGTCTACAAAATGTCAAGGACATTTAGAAATTCATTTAGATCTAGGTGACATGTTCCCATGGAACACTCCTATAATGTCATCTTGATGCTAACTTTCTTCAAATTTACTCTTTGAAGAGAACATACTAACTATATACAACACATTTCAACTTGTATCTTTTCACACCATCTTCTTTGCCAATAAATATGCTCTCTTCTAATTTGCTATCAAGTTTCACCATCTTTTTCTTGTGCCAACTCATATATGTATTTTTAATCAAATACAAACATTCACTCTTTCAAACTAGGATTTATTTGGGGTCCTATCACCAAGTGTTGTTGTAGGTGATCTATTTGTCAAATAATAAGCAATAGTTATTGCCTTTGCCAAAAAACATTCTCCAAGCGTCCATCTATCCGTTTCTAGAATTCTCCTTTAATTTTTAGTTCATTCGCTTTGCAACACCATCCTATTGTGGTAAGGAAAAGTCATGTATTGAACCAAGGCACCTTGAACCATTTTACATCCATCCTTTGTGAAATGCATAGTTACTCTACCATGCACATACTCTCCTAATGTTATGCCCATACTCTCGTGTGGGTACACACTTAGATACACAACAATTTATGTGTGTTTAATTTTCAAACCCTTGATCAAACTTTAAGGATTTTAGAAGAAAATGAAAAAGAAAAAGGGGAAAATAAGGGTTTAAAAAATCTTAATTCTCATAAATCTTGCACAAATATACTTTAGAATCACAAAAGATATCACAACCAATTTTTGCTTCACCAGAATTACTCACAATTATACATAAATGGTACAAACTTCAAAGGAAATTTTTGAATTAAGAAAGGGATCATAGCATACTCAAGCAATGATGCAATATTGTGATATTTCATAATATTGAAAATAAATTTACAAGTCATTTAGGATTTACAATGTGTATGACTCGATTGACATCAAAATTACGATTCTGCAAGTATAGATAAACAAATCAATGATCTAATTGAAAGGTAACCATAAGAGAAGAAAATTAATGATAATTCTTCATTAACTACCCCACAAGTATCAACAATTTCCAATCCTAAAAATAAAACAATGGCCCTTTTATTAAAACAAGGTGTCAAAGTTTAGTTACAAACAAATGGTTGTGATTACATCTTGAGGATAGACGGTCAAAATTCAAAAGGGCGAGAGAATATTCCACATCTTCAATTGTTGATTGGCATAAATTCTTTCATATGCAAATACTCCGCAAATACCCGATGGTGGCATAATCTTCACAAATAGCTCACATAGAGGAAGATGAAGGTAAAAATCTCACAAGGAAGGTTGGAAGTTGAAACTCTGCAAAGACCGAATGAAGATCAAAATTCCACAAAACTTGATGATTATTATATTATTCACTTGTCTGCTTCACTATTGGTTTGCAATGGCTCACTTGAAGACTTCTTTTATAGCCTCTCCTCTTATGTACACACTGAAAGCAACTCAAGCCATGAACTTGCATGTGAACCTATAAAATCTCTTCATTGAAGTTCTTTGCTTTACTATTTAGGGTGCTATTGAAGGTTTTATTGAATTTGGCTAGCATGACTTTTTTATTTGCAATATCATTAAGATTAAAAGTCAATCTTGTTAATCTCTCAATGATAAAACTCCACTTGAAAACCTCGTAAAATTCATGAAGATCACTTAGCAATCAATGTGTAGAGAGATTAGGTGAGCAATTAATGCTACAAGTGAATGAACCACTTGCAAGAATTCAAATTAGAACTGCACCTTCAAATTTTTGGTGTTTTTGAAATATCAGGTTCAAATGGGGGGTGAGTCTCCACAAGATGTTTTTTACTTTTAAATGTTCCTTTTGCAGACCTCTTCAAGTGAACCAACTCTTTTAACATTTTAGGCCTATTGATAAGATGGGGTCAACTTTTTTACAAATGGATCTTTTGTGGGAATTTTGACAAACCGATCATGTGGTAAATCCCAAGTGAAGTTTTTTTAAAATTTTAGGTGTTGGGTTCAAATGAATAGTTTTGATGCTATCATAAAAAATCATATGATGATGTTGCCATGATGTAATCATGTGTCAAGGGCAAGGGTTATATGGATGATGTCAGCATGATGTAATGCTAATATCATCATAGTATGGGTGGTGAGGAGTTCCAATTGAAATGGTCTTCTTAATTTCTAATGTTTCAATCTAGATGAATGGTTTCGATAGTGATGCCATCAAAAGATAAGGGGATGCCAACATGACATCAATGTAAGGACAAGATGATGTAAGTATTGAGGTAAGGGTGATTTGATGGTTGCTCAAATGATGATGTCAGCATGACATAATGCCAATGTCATCATCCTTAGTCGATGACAAAATCTAATTGAACTAGATCATTGGATCACTTCAAAATGTCTTATTCAAATGAAAGGATAATCTTTGCAAATGGATAATGATGTAAGATTGATGTCATTATGATGCTATGATGGTTTAGATTTCTAAAAATTCTAAGTGAACTAATTAAGTGGATGATTCGTAAAAAGTCTTGTTCAATTGGTGAAGGGATATCCATGACAAGAAGATGACATTATTTGATGATCTCACTAGTGTACAATTATGTGGGAAATTTCAACTAAATTGGTTTCATGCTAAGTGGCTATCGATTGGGTTCAAACAAGGATCAAACTTCCACAACTATTTATTTTGACTAATGAGTTATTGGATGTGAGAATTTGTGATGCAAGAGCATCCAAGAACTTGAAAATGTAAGTTTTGGATTGTGATGAGAAAGTTCATGAAGAGGTCCATTTTGGTGCTTTAGCATGGATACCCACCCAATGGGATCCTTTTTAGTATGTAATAAGGTCTAGAGGAGTTTCCCTCCAAAAGACTGTTTAAATATTTGAATTTGTTAAGGAGACCTAGGAGCTCAAAAGTTAGTAATGTTATTTAAGGAGGTTGCAAATATTGTAAAAGGGAAATCTTAACCCACCCAAGTGGGGTTGTAAGTGAGTTACCAACTTAGGTTAGGTTTTTCTACTCCTAAGAACATGTTAGTTAGGTTTGGAGGAAAAAAATGCATATTTTGCAAGTTTAAGTGCAAAAAGACATTAGGTTACATTAGGTTCTAATGGAAAATACTCATAGATTTGAATGGTAACTATTTTTTGATCTTCATTCATTTTGAATCAATGAGAATACACGCTCCAAGAAGTTGTGGGAGCAAGATTTCATGAAATACCCTGTTTTATGTCAATTTTATGTCAATTTTTTGCAATTATAGTCTGAAAACAACATTGTACAGCCCTGCATGAAGCCATTTCAAGATCTGTGAATGGATGGGATGATAGAGTTTTGTTTTAAGAATCTAATGCAATTGGTTTGGCATGATTTCATTGTGTTTTGAGCAAGATATGGCAAAAATACTACTAGCAGCCCTATTTCAGAACTAGGGTTTCCAACAAGCTTAAAAAAATTCATAACTTTTGTTTGCACCGTTAAAAAATGATGAAACTTGGTGAAGTTCTTCTTTAGGTTGTTGCCCATGTGTCCACCAAAGGAGAAGTCCTAATTCAATCATTTGTGTGATTTATGAAGGCCCGAGTGTATTCATTGTCATAAAGATTGTCAAAACCCTAGGCTTCATGAGGGTTTACTGGAAAAAATCAGATTGTTTGACTTCACTATAGCAAAGTAGGGTTGGAACACCTTCAGTAGAGTCTATAGAATCTGAAAACCGTTTGTTTCTTGCATTTGTTTATCACTCTGCATCATTTTGGTATCAGAGCCTAAAGGGTCTAGGAAAAGGAAATTGAGAGTTTCAAATGGGTTTGATGAAGAAGTTAGTTATATTCATCGATTCTTGGAGAGATGTGTATTGCAGATTGGTAGGTTAATGTGAAGAACCTGGGTACTAAAAGACTGTGCAAGAGGAAAAGCGGAGAGAAACCCTAGGTGAGGTATCACGAAGTCAAGAAGAGAAGATAGAAAGATGCAACAACAAGATAAGAAAGAAGACCTCAAAAAGGACAAGATGAAAGGCAATATGATAAGACAAGATGCAGAGCTTGATAGAGAAATGGCAGAGTTGAGGAAATATATTAAGCTTGTAGTACAATAGTGGCTTGAGGAAGGATACCAATAATATGTTGAGTATTGGCCAATGTGCAAGAAGGTGAAGTGGCCCATAAAGATGATTGTTCAGAAAATAAGGCAATAGATGTCTGCCTTGAAAAGAGAAGATGAAGCAAATAAAGAAGACAAATTAATTGGCATTGGCATGAAGGAAGATCAAGAGTGTCTTCAAGTAAGCTAAGCGAAGCATAAGAGAAAGTGTAGAAGTAATGAGAGAACGATGTTCTCAAGAAGACACATATAAAAAGGTCCATAGGCAAGGGACACATTCAAGGAACTAGTAGGTTGGTGATGCTAAAAGAGTTAATAAGAAGATAGGTATAGTTGAGATAAAGGGAGAAACAAGAAAGCAAGCACAAGGAGCTAGTGAAGAGACACATTGGCCTCATGGTTTTTATCCAATGTAAATTGATGATAATGTTTGTATAGGTGCAGACCAAGGAGAGAATGAAGAGGATGAAGAAATGGACAGTGGTAATGAGGCATATGAAAGAGAAATAGAATTTTGGAGTCTTTCAACTAGGAAGGAGATAAGGAGGAGAAGATACAAGAAAGAAGAGTGAAACAAAATAGTGAAAACTAAGAAACATAGAGCCGATAAAGCCAAGCATAGAGAGGATCAAGAGGAGGTCAGAGAAAAACTAAGAATACAACACAATTGGAAGAAGACAAAAAAAAAAGACCATCATTTGAGATGGAACTCAAATTTCTCCCACCTCGGGAGTATGATGCAGGAGCATCTAGCAACCTGAAAATGTAAGTTTTGGATTTTGATGATAAAATTCATGAAGAGGTCTATTTTGGTGTCTTAGCATGGATACCCACTCAATGGGATCCTTTTTAGTATGTAATAAGGACTAGAGGAGTTTCCCTCCAAAAGACTGTTTAAATATTTGAATTTGTTAAGGGGTCTTAGGAGGTCAAAAGTTAGTAATGTTATTTAAGGAGTTTGCAAATATTGTAAAAGAAAAATCTTAACCCACCCAAGTGGGTTTGTAAGTGAGTTACCAACTTAGGTTAGGTTTTTCTACTCCTAAGAACATGTTAGTTAGGTTTGGAGGAAAAAAATGCATATTTTGCAAGTTTAAGGGCAAAAAGACATTAGGTTACATTAGGTTCTAATGGAAAATACTCATACATTCGAATGGTAACTTCTTTTTTTTATGTTCATTCATTTTGAATCAATGAGAATACATGATCCAAGAAGTTGTGGGAGCAAGATTTCATGAAATACCCTATTTTATGTCAATTTTATGTCATTTTTATGCAATTACAGTATGAAAACAGCATTGTATGACCCTGTACAGAGCCATTTCAAGATATGTGAATGGATGGGATGATAGAGTTTTGTTTTAAGAATCCAATGGAATTGGTTTGGCGTGATTTGATTGTGTTTTGAGCAAGATATGGCAAAAATACTACCAGTAGCCCTGTTTCAGAACTAGGGTTTCCAACAAGCTTAAAAAATTCATAACTTTTTTTTGCGTCATCAAAAATTGATGAAACTTGGTGAAGTTCTTCTTTAGGTTGCTTCCCAGGTGTCTACCAAAGGAGAAGTCCTAATTCAATCATTTGTATGATTTATGAAGGTCTGAGTGTATTCATTGTCATAAAGATTGTCAAAACCCTAGGCTTCTTGAGGGTTTAATGGAAAAAATCAGATTGTTTGAATTCACTATAGCAATGTAGGGTTGGAACACCTTCAGTAGAGTCTATAGAATCTGAAAACCATTTGTTTCTTCAATTTGTTTATCACTCTGCATCAATTTGAATTGGAACTAGTCATGCAGGGAATTCCAATTGAACTTATTTAAATCCATAAAAGGGTCTTGTTCAATTGGTTGAGGAATCTTTGCAATAGCATAATGATGATGTCACTTAGTGTATGATATTTGAGAGTTTTCAACTAAATGAAATTAATGTTAAAATGTTATCAAATAGGTTCAAATAGGCATTAGACTTCCATAATCATTGAATTTTGATTATGAATTGCCAAGTGCAGGAAAAGTCAAGTGAACCAGTTCTTTTATGTTTAAAGAGATACAGTTTAGATGGATATCAGTTTCCCACAAATTAGGACTTTTGTGGAATTTCTCAACTAAACCAGACATGCGGAAAAAACTAGGTGCAGTAGCCTTTGGATTGGTTGGAGATATAAACCCCACAAAGGAATATCTTCCTTAACAAATTTTGAGAAATCTCCAAAGGATTAAGGTTTAATTTTGGACACTCTATCCAATTGTGATGAAATATTGGCATGACGCCAACCAAATTTGGGGATCTAGACTAATTTTGGAGCATACTAACATTGAGAGACCAAGCTAAATCTAAGCAAAAATAAGGGGGGGTCCATATTTTACTAAAAGAAAAATGGGGCATGTTGTGAAATGACACAATAACTAGAAATAAAAAATAAAAAATAAAAAAAATAAAAGCATTTTGAAGATAAAAGAGAGTCTAAACATAGAACTTCCAATTCTATATACAAATCAAAATTTGTTTAAAGGCCAGCCACAAAATGACATAATAAACATCAAAGAAAAACATGATTTATCCAAGATGACCTAAGTTTGTGTAATTGTTTTATTTTTTTCATTGGAAGAGTTAAAGAATAACAATTATTTATATTAAGCTACATAAGTTGGTTTAGCCTTACAAGCTTCATTGGCTATTGCCTCATTGTTAGTCAGACATCCATAGTCCCGATGAGGTTATCTTTGTGATTCCTTCAAACATAGCTCTACTGTCAACCAGACATCCATAGCCTTGATCAAGATTTAAATCACCTAAAAGTTGAATTTCTTTGATTTTCAATATTTATTTTTTCTTTTCATTTTGATATTATTTTTAATTATTTTATTTTCTTTTCAACTTGCAAGAAATGAAACTCGCTATTAGGTAAGGAATCACAATGGTAGAAAAAGCAAACCTTTAGATTTTTCACTTAATATAAACATCCACTAATCCCAACAAATTCAAAAAAGTTAAGATATTTTGATATATGTGGTTTCTTTGAGTATTTCAAGTCATTACTTCTCATATAGATTATATCTTCATAGGAAACAATAAACAATTCTAATTCATAGTAGAATAACAAACCTATACAAAGACTACCTTTTATCTACAAAATGCACTAAAACATTTATTATTTTTGGAAGGCTACACTTTACTCCATTTAGACATTATAGGAAGAAAAGGACCTCCAACAAACAAAAAGAAGAAGAAAGAACAAAACAAATAGAAGAAAACTAAACTATGTACATAAGGGTTTCCTAACCCCTTAGGCCTGAAAATAATGCTTTAGAAACTAACCATTAACTAACAGAGGAACATCCTCTCCTATTAAGGTTTTCAATCAATAGGTGTTGTCTCCCAAAATTTCAAAGATCTGGAATGGTCATGTCTAAAGCTATCAAACTTACCATGGTCTCATTTCTTTTCATGAGCCTTGTCTTGACACAAAACCATGTCAAATATCTTGAAGGCTTTAATTTTGGACCTTTTGTCAAACCATCTCTTAACAATTGACTGACACTTGGAAAAATGTTCGATGGCTTTATCTTGTTTTCCTTTTAGTTGGAGAAGTTGAAGCAATATCACTTATATTTTATCGTTAAAATCTAAATACTCTTGATTGAATTTCTAGGTAAGAATTTTGTGGTTAACTAGGGGCGTGGGGTCAAGACCATATACCAAATGGTCCCTAATGTTGTTTTGGTTCTAGTTTGGTCTACCCATAAGGAAAATTTCAGCAAGGTATGTCATTCTCTTGGGTTCTTTTCTATTAACTTAACTATTTCCAACAAGTTCTTATTAGTAGACCCAACTAGGCCATTGCCTTGTGGGTAATAATTCCAAGACATTTTTAGTATGATTGCATTTTCAAATGCCCAATTTAAAAATTTCAAAGAAGATAAGGTAGGACCATTATCACATACCAATGAGTAAGGAACCCCAAATTGGTTGTTATGTATTCATTTAAGAACTTGATCACCATGTTTGTTGTATATTGCTTGTTGCAAGTTACTTCCATCCACTTGTTGCAATAATCAATCATGGTTAGCACATACCTATGTCCAACCAATGATGGTGGATTGATTGTTCTAATAAAATCTAACCCTCATTGTGTTAAAGGTCACATCTTCATTACTAGTTCTAGTGCTTGAGCAAGATGCTTGTCTTTTGTTGTATCAACTTGATAGGTGCGACAATACTTTAGGTGAGTTTGGGTGTCTTTGAAAATGGTGGGCCAATAATACCCAACTCTCAAAATCTGGTGGGTTGTTATAGTGGTTGATCCATGAGTTGTCCCAAAATTATTTTGGAATTCTTTGAGTACTTGATCAACTTGAGTGTTTAAGACATCTCAAGTAAATGCCTTAATGATTCCTTTAAAAAGGACTACTCCTTTTATCATGTAGCTTTGACTCTTCAATCTCAAGGCTCTTCTTTGTGGAGCTTTTAAATTTGGAGGGAATTTATTATTTAACAAGTAATGAATGATATTAGCATACCAATCATCTCTAGAAATCATCTCTACAACATACTAATGACTTGTCAAGTTAGGATCTATTTCAACAATTGTCTTTGTTAACGTCTAGCCTCTCACTAGTTTCATCAGGGTAATTTCCATATCAAATTCTTGAAGGGTTGTCATCCATTTTTATCTTCTCTCCCCAAGTTCATTTCAAATTAATAGTGTCCTCATAGCTAAATCAGGTACAACAACAATCACTTGAATTCTCAAAATATAATGTCTAAATTCCTTGGCTACTCTCATCAATGCATATGCCTACTTTTCTACATTTGAATAATTTTTCTTTGCATCTTTAAAAGGTGCACTCATAAAGTAAATAGGCTTTTTTTCTTTTGACTCATTCCTTTGAGTAAGAATGAAGCAAAAGAGTAGATGTAGAATGGTTTGGTTTACTCTAGACTTGCCAAAATTGGAGCATTTGATATGGATTTCTTGATTTCTTTAAATTCAAATTTGGTTTCAGCTATCCACTCAATATTATCATCCTTTTTTAATATTGCATTTAGTGGCCTAACTATTTCTACAAATCCAATAATGAACTTTCTAACAAAATTGATCTTAGTAAAGTATGACTTTAATTCTTTCTTGTTGGTTGGTAATTGTAGATTCATGATTGTCTTGATTCTCTTTGGAACAATTGAAATTCCTTTCTCTGAGATAATATGACCTAGTATTTTCCCTTAAATTACTCCAAATATGCACTTCTTAGGATTGAGGGATATCCTGTGATCTCGACATTTCTACAATACTCTCTTTAATTAAGCAATATGATCACCTCTAATTTTAGAGAAAATAATTAAGTCATCCATGTAGATGATGATGCATTTTTCAACTAGACCTTTGAATGAGATATCCATTTCTCTTTGAAATGTAGCACTAGTGTTAATCAAACCAAAATGAATTCTTTTGTACGTGAAAGTTCCCCACTTAGTGGTAAAGGTTGTTTCGAGTCTATCTTCATGAACCATCACTTGATCCCAAATATCCATCTAAGAATGACATCATTTGTGATTCATTTACAATTT
>VDFB02081307.1:0-34804 GCA_007258455.2 Sequoia sempervirens
TTCCATTTTGAGACAATTTCCATTTTGGGAAAATTTCCTTTTTGAGAAAATTTCCTTTTCGAATTTTTTTTCATTTTGGGAAATTGACTTTTGAGAGGATTTCACTTTTGAGGAGATTTCACTTTTAAGGGCTAGAGCAATGCAAAAGCCAAAGACTTGTGATCTAGAGCAATGTGAAAGCTGGAAGCTTGCGGGCCAGAGCAATGTGAAATCCGGAAGCTTGCGGGCTTGAGCAATGCAAAAGCCAAAGGTATGCGGGTTGAAGCAATGTGAAAGACATCATACATGGTGCCACCACTATGGAATTCTGCATGCCAATTTCTGCAATGTTTCAAAATTTAGTCATTTTGGATCCAACTTATTTAGGCATGCGGGGACTTGTTATTAAAGACACTAAGTGTTCAATACTTAAAGTTTTCACTCATTTCTTGAGTTGTGAAAAACCTAACTACGAAAGTTGGAGACTTGTGGGCAAGAGCAATGTGAAAGGTGGAGGCTTGTAGGATGGAGCAATGTGAAAGTCGAAGGCTTTGATGCCATTGCATTGGAAACCCACATAAATTGATAAGGAGGTATTTTCCACAATGTGTCAAATTATGATATTACTATCAGGATTCAACCATGTAGTTTTTGAGTGAAACTCATTGATCCATGTTTCATGAGTAGTGGTTCACAAGAACCCATCTCTCATGATATGAATGGTCCACTTAGCACTCATTGCATCTAGGTGATGCTCACAAGCCCAGTGCTTCACCTCTATGAGCATCACCTAGATGCAATGAGTACTAAGTGGACCATTCATATCATGAGAGATGGGTTCTTGTGAACCACTACTCATGAAACATGGGTCAATGAGTTTGATTCAAATAATACATAGTTGAATCTTGATAGCAATATCATAACCCACATAAAGTTTTCCACAAGGCCCAAACATAATAAATTTTGAGTTTACCCATTTTGGCATGTGGGAAAGTGAATATGAAGAGCATTTAGGCTTAGCACTTGATGATTTTACCCATTTTTGAAATTTCAAAAAATGCAATTGTGAAAGTGAGAGGTTTGTAGGCCAGAGTAATGTAGAAGTTGAAAGCTTCAGTGCTAGTGCACTGGAAACCTACAAACCATTTTCCTCAAGGCCCCAACACTTAGTTTTTTGGGATTTATCTATTTGAGCACATGGGGAAATGGGTATGAAGGCCGTCTAAGCTTAATACTTGATGATTTTTCTTATTTCTAGAATTGCAGAAAATACAACTATGGAAGGTGGAGGTTTGTGGGCCAGAGCAATGTGGAAACCAGAGGCTCCAGTACCGATGCACTAAAAACTTGCAAATGATTTTCCTCAAGGCCCCAACACTTAGTTTTTTTGGGATTTATCTATTTTCCATGTGGGGAAATGGATATAAAGGGAATCTTGTTGATCGGTGTTTTTGCACTTCTCAACATAGGTAATGCATAGATGCATCACCTCTCTTGAAAGGCAATCTCCAACAATGATTTTCTAAAAATTACCCCAAGGTCTCTTGGGTGTCAGGTCATGATGTGCATAGAATTTCTTAGTTGGTTCAATGTGATTTTGCTAGTAATCATAGGGTAGCCTTATGTAAGTTAACTTGGAGGGGAATTGGTTCTTCGAATGGAGTTCTTAAGGTGGGAAAGTTGTTGCACCATTGCTGTAGGTTCAAACAATAGTCTAGAACTCCTATTTCAGCTTCAAATTTGACTTTACAATGTGCAATGAACCTTGTTCAAAGTCACTATTTAAAATAAAATTCAAAAGGGTAGGGAAGGGAGAAAATTCCTAGACCTGAAACTAGCAATGAATGGTGATAATTGAGGACCCTACTATGGACAACCTTCCTAAAATTGAGATCCATTGAACTAGGTTACTTCGCAGTCTTATGAAACTAGTGCAATCTTCTAAGGTATGTAGATTTTCAACCTTTCATTCACCATAAAACACGAACAAGAGATAGAATTTAAGTGCAACATTCATATAATGTTCAAACTAGCTTTACACTGTAGTTTATCATCAATAAACAAAAAAAAGCATGAACAAGGAAGGGCATCAACACAACATAATTCTACACCACCAATGAACAACATTAACTAATTTATCAAAGAAAGCTAAAACACATAAAACAACAAAGTAAATCTATCCAAATTCAGTAACTATGAGAAGAAGAATCATGCAACATGAAGTTCGAACTCAAGAATCCACCAAATCAATGAATTTCTATTAACATTCCAACATGTATTTACAACAACTCAACTCTCTCTTGAAAATGAGAGGAGACCTCCTATTTATAGGGTCCAAAAATCAAAATAAATGGTTAAGATTCAATCTCATTGTGTGGCCAAGATTCACTACAAATTAGAGTTTCACCTACCCCCAAATATTTTACAATTAAAATTACATTTTGTCTTATACCTTATTTTGTCCTCTTGTGGGTAGTACTGCAACTTTTTTTGTCTTTTAGCTAATTTCCCTACAACAGCTACTTTGTGAGGAATTTGTCATCAATAATCAAATTTCCCTCTTGCTTCCTTGTAGTGGCATATTCCATGAACTTTCTGATCAATGCCCATAGCTTGTTCCATTCCATTATATCTGACTAGAGCACTTGGAAGCTCAATTTCCTAGATTTTCCCATAATCTCATTCCAATCCTTCTCACATTTCTGTGTATTCTTTATCACCCACTCAGATTGAGTGAAGGCTCATGCAAAAAAAACCATAAAGTCTAGTGTTAGTGTTTTTGTGGTCCCATTCTCCATCTGTTTATGGAAGTATGGATTTATCTTCTCCAGGTCTAGTTCAACGATAGGCATATCAAAATTTGTCATTAGCCTCAAGTATTCTTCATAGAATATCTTGATTTCTTTGACCCAATCAATATCAAGATCCACCTCATGGAGCACTCATTCCACTACTTCCTTTCTATGGTTTAAGCCTAGCTTGCATGTGTCCACAAGCCAATGGTCATCTTCTACTAAAGCAAGCTCCTTCTCCCAGGATCTCTCAGGTATCTTAAGGATAGCCCCAAGTTTGGGATATGTGATCCTGTATAACTTTGGGAAGTTAGTGCAAAATTTCTTTATTCTCTCGAGTAGCTTTTGCACCTCTAAGAACTTGTTGGTTGTCCTAACAACGCGACCTATTCCCATGTTTCGATTATAGGGGACTTGCTAGAACCAATCCTTTGTGGCATTCATCCAATTCTTTCTTCTTTTCTATTTATCATTGTGTTCCTTAGACAAAAATTGTGGTGGGAAGCTCCTTAGTGGAAGACCACTATTGAATATAGGCTATCAAGTCTGCCACTTATTCCTTTAATTCCTGCTTAGAGGTCTTTTCTTTATGCATTTGATGCACAATGGTGGAAATGAACCCCTAAAGATGGTCAATTTTCTACTCTCTAGTGGCTATTCCCAAATCAATGTAGAAATATTGTAGCTAAGTCCTTCCCCCATCATCAGAGTAGCTACTTGCATAGTCCTAGATTCTGAAGCATCCATTGTCAGATTGGATCTAAGCCTTGGCTTTTTTTCCTTCTTCATACTTATATATGCCCTAGCTAGAATGGCTTCTAGCCTTGCCTTTAGATCCGTCGGGGTTGGGGTTTTCTTCTCCAAATTTTTTTTGATCCATTTAGGCATCTGATATTCCCATTTCGCTGATTCATGATCACCTTCTTCTTTTTAGATATGTTGCATTTCCATTACTTTTGCCAGTCTTCTTCTGCGGCACTGCTTCTTCTTCATCTAGATCTTAGATGAATATATTTCATTTCGGGGATTCGGTAGCTATATGCTCCTTAGGGCTCTCCTCCTCTCATAGGTTTCTTTTCTTCCTCTTGCTTGGGCTCATAAACAACTGTGATGCTCTATTTGAGCTCTTTCTTGTCTTAGATCTCTTCTTTGAGCTTGTCTTCTTCTTTTCTTCTCTATCACCTTTCTTCTTATTTATGCAAAAGAGCACTTCTTCATCATGCTTGGGTCTTTCACTTTTTCCCTTGTTGGAGGTTGAAGTGTCCTCCATTTTCGGCGGCTATCTGGCGAGGAATACAGGGGATGGATGCTATGCCATACCATCAATACTACGGATGTTTGTCGATTTCCCCCCTACCAACCATAGTGTCGTGCCTCTCAAATGCCGAGTCTGAGCATATTTATTTTGCACAACCCTAGTTCTCTGACTAGCCATGTCTTGTCGTGACGGGTTGTTCATTGCTGCAATTCTCCTTATTACGTCTTGGGTGGAATTAATCATCAAAAGGAAAATTTAATTGTGAAAGGAAAATTTAATTCTTTAGAGTATCACATGTATAAACTAATTGAATTATTATTTATCTAATTAATTAAATAATCAAATATTCCACTTAGTAAAATCAATTGAATAAATATAAAATTAATTATTTTAATTAAATATCAATTGATATTATATTCAATTAGTTATTTTTAAGATATTTGATAATTTAATAATAATTAATTAATTGAATTTTAAAATAAATTAAAATAAGTTAAATAATTTAATCTTTATTCCGCAACAGATTAAATAATCAATTGATTTTACTAGTGTTTAATTTACGAATATAAATAATTTATGTTCATTTTAAAACTATTAATAATTATGTTTTTTTTTTAAATTATTGATTTTACTAATAGTAGATATGATTGAATCAGTGAACATGAAACTAGTTTTAATTGAATTAAACTATAAATTAACTAATTATGGTAAATATGAAGAGACTTAATCATTTAATTCCATAATGATATTTTCTTTTCTATCTATTAATTATTTAAATATCCAATCAACTATTAAACTATTTTAATCCACTAATTTAAATTGTTCACTTAGTTTTATAAATTATTTAGGTAAATAGGTGATAATTTAGGTAAACCAATGAATAAATAGATAAATTATTTCTATTGTTTTATCTATTTACCTATCTTAAAGATAATTATTAATAAATATTTAATTTACCTATTTACCTATTTTAGAATTACTTATAGTTTTAGTAGAAAAAAATTAAAGATTAACTTATGAAATAATTCTAAAATAGGTAATTAAAGGTTTTGTACAATGGTGTGCTTTTATGTCTATTTTAAATATTTTTATTTATTAATAATTATTATTAATTTTACAATATAAATATTTGGGAAATATATTAAATATTTTTTGCTAGTATAAAATGATGTTAAAATTTTAATTTTTAAATATATAAAATGATTAGAAGTTATTATGTTCATATTTCAATGTGTATGTTTATTAAACATTAATATATAAAAATTACATTAAATAAATGATAATTGTTGAATAAAGTTGGAAACCTAAAATATGTTTTTGATTGCATATATCTACAAGCCTTTTTTTTAATTCAATTTATATTTGTAATTAATTTTAACATTGTGATATATATATATATATATTTATGAAGCTGCATTTAAAAAAAAAGATTTATTGTTTCATTGGTCTTTTTAATTATTAAATAATAAATTAGATTATATTTAAAAATAGTTAATAAAGAGAGTTGTTTTTTTTATGACTTTGAAATTGTCAAAAAATTTAAAAATACATAGAAAAGAAAATATCAATGATAATTACTTAAACAATATATGATAATTGAAAAATCAATAAGTAAAACTAGAATTTAATGGTGGTGTTCTTTATGCTTTTGAATTTCTACATAATTTTAAATTTATTTTATTAAATAAAATTGAAATCTTTAATCAATTTGTGCATGGGAATTTTGAAAATTGACCTATTTTTGGCATACAAAATTTATTTATTTTAGGTTTCCAACTTTTTTCACCAATTATCATTTATTTAATGTAATTTTTATATATTATTTTTTACATTGAAATATGACCATAATAACTTCTAAATAGATAAAACGATAGAAATAATTTATCTATTTATTCATTGATTTACCTAAATTATCACCTATTTACCTAAACAATTTATAAAACTAAGTGAACAATTTAAATTAGTGGATTAAAATAGTTTAATAGTTGATTGTATATTTTAAATAATTAATAGATAGAAAATAAAATATCATTATGAAAATAAACTATTAAGTCTCTTCATATTTACCACAATTAGTTAATTTATAGTTTAATTCAATTTAAACTAGTTCTATATTAGTTCTATATTCACTAATTCAATCATATCTACTATTAGTAAAATCAATAATTTTTTTCGAAACATAATTACCACATAATTATTAATAGTTTTAAAATGAATATAAATTATTTATATTAGTAAATTAAACACTAGTAAAATCAACTGATTATTTAAATAAGTTGGGTGAATAAAGATTAAATTATTTAACTTATTTTAATTTATTTTAAAATTCAATTAATTAATTATTATTAAATTATCAAATATCTTAAAAATAACTAATTGAATAAAATACCAATTGATATTTAATTAAAATAATTAATTTTATATTTATTCAATTGATTTTACTAAGTGGAATATTTGATTATTTAATTAATTAGATAAATAATAATTCAATTAGTTTATACATGTGGTACTGCCTTTGCATTTACTCTAAAGAATTAAATTTTCCTTTGACAATTAAATTTTCCACTAGTAGATCCATATATGCAGCTATGCCTGCATTTTACTTATAAAATAAAAATAAAAAAATTCCACCAGCAGAAAGGAGAATTCGTATTAAATGAAGGCACTGTCTATGCAGGAGATAATTTGCACCGCATGGCATGGATGCCCATCCGCTGCCATCCCTCGTTTCTCTCGCCCTCGTGCAACACAGACCTGTCCTCCCTGTCCTGCAACTAACGGTTTCGTGCTGTGTTTTGCCGTGCCCCAGTTTTGGGGTTTGTGCCGCCGCCCTTTGCAATATATAATATTAAAATTATATAAGTTACAGCGCTGGAAATTTTTACAGTTTTTTTTTAATTTTTAATTTTTTTAAAATTTATTTATTTTTATTATCATTTCTATCTATATTATTTAACTATAATTTTAAAATTATAAAAAATATTTAAAATATTAATAAAATTTTATTTTAAAGTAAAATAAGTATAAATACATAGTATAAAAAGTATTTAAATTTAAAAAAAAAATTATTAAATTAATTTAAATATTAAATTTTGATATTTTTAATATAAATCAATACTATAAATTTTAATAAAAAATAAGTTTTAATTTTTAATTTTTAAATTTTATTAGTAAATATTTAAGATAAAATAAGATTGAAAGTAAAAATATTTAAATTTAATATTAAATAAGAATCTTGTATATATTGTTTCTATTAATTTATTTTAAATATTAGATGTTAATGTGTTTACTATAATTTGATATTTTAAATTTTGATTAAAAAAAATTAATTTCTAAATTTTTAATTTGAAAGATAATAAATCAACAAAGAATGTATTTAAGAATGTCATAATTAATTAACTCATTGCAACTTTAATTGAACGATAAACTAATTAACACCAAACCCTAATTGAACTCTAACCCTAATTGGAACCCTTATTCTAACCCCAAGTTTTATTTGAGATAACCCTAACCTTAATTTAATTCTAACCCGAAACTTTGTCCTAGAATTCTAACTCTAACTCTAACCCTAAACCTAAGTAAACCCTAACCCTAATCCTAATTAAAAGTTCAATCCTAACTATAATACTAATTTTAACCCTAATTGAACTCTAACCCTAATTGGACATAAAACTTAGTCACCCAAAAATCACTTTAACTTAGTCACTCTGATTTTTTAAACAATAGTAGAAGATAATTCCAATTGACATGTAGCCTCAAGAAAGATCTTTAGAATATCTTCTTGTTCTATCAATATTACCAATAAAGAAAATACCACTTTGACTTAGTCACTCCCAACACCTACTTCCTAAATAGTCACTAGGATGCACAAATATTAAATTACACATAGATAAACAATAAATTACACATAGTTAAACATGCCACACACTTCTATATTAAACATGCCACATAGTTATCTATTTATATTTAACATTTCTAAGTTATTAACATTTCTAATCTTAAATATTGTTAAATTAATATTATCAAATTATTAATCACCTAGAAATGTTAAATATCTTAATGTTAAATATTAATTTTTTGTTTGTAAAATTTAATATAGATAGAAATGTTAATAACAAAAAAAATTAAATTTAAAAAAATAAAAGATTAAAAACAAAATCTGTTAAAGCTTCAGCCCGTAAATTATATGTTTTTAATATTATAATATTTGTTTAACTTAGTTAAAAGATTTTATAAGCATTTTTATTAAATTTCTTATTAATTTTTTTAAAACTCTTAAGTCAATTTCATTAACTAAAATCAATAATCATTAAATTTTAAAGTCTATTTTTATCATTCAAAATTGTAAATATATATCATCTAAAATTGTGAATGTAAATTTTAAAACAAACCCTTACATTTGAGTTATATTTTTTTAAACCCTTACTTTGGTAGTGGAAAATGATGTTGGGTTAAAACAAACTTGCCCCTTCTCTTGTATTGATAAATGAGTAAGAAGAGAAAGTAGTGGGAATGCATTTTGTCACAAATCTTAACTTGTGAGCTTTCATTTTGATACCAAAACATGTTTCAAGAGGGCATGCTTAATGATGATTAGAATAATTCTACATCTTCTTCTATGACAATTAGTACATTTTCACTTGATGAGATACTTGTGAATGGTTATTATGGTCCTTTATATGCTAGAGCTTATGTTTGTTACAAACCAATTAAGAGTGTTCTTATTGATCTTACTTGTCAATTTAACATATACTCAAAAAATACTTAATCATCATTTTAATAGCTATAATATGAGTATTCAATTGTTTCCTTTAAGATAACTAATGGAATGCCAACTATGCCAATGGGTTTCTTTATTTTACTTTTGGTAGATTTTTTGAAAGAAGATCAACTTGAAATATCATATATTTCTTACTTTGGATGAGTTCCATGTATTACTTGGTTTTCCATAGATTCAATAATGTCAATAAGTTCCTTATATGTTATATTAGTATATTAAATAGGTTTAAAAGGGGTGAAGTTGTTACTATTGCTAGAGAACCATATGTATCATTATCAAAATTACATAATTTTATTTTGGATACATTTATTAAGATTATTTTGGATACATTTATTAAGATTCTTAAGGCATGTTTAATATAGAAGTGTGTGGCATGTTTAACTATGTGCAATTTATTGTTTATCTATGTGTAATTTAATATTTGTGCATCCTAGTGACCATTTAGGAAGTAGGTGTTGGGAGTGACTAAGTCAAAGTGGTATTTTCTTTATTGGTAATATTGATAGAACAAGAAGATATTCTAAAGATCTTTCTTGAGGCTACATGTCAATTGGAATTATCTTCTACTATTGTTTAAAAAATCAGAGTGACTAAGTTAAAGTGATTTTTGGGTGACTAAGTTTTATGTCCAATTAGGGTTAGAGTTCAATTAGGGTTAAAATTAGTATTATAGTTAGGATTGAACTTTTAATTAGGATTAGGGTTAGGTTTTACTTAGGTTTAGGTTTAGAGTTAGAGTTAGAATTCTAGGACAAAGTTTCGGGTTAGAATTAAATTAAGGTTAGGGTTATCTCAGATAAAACTTGGGGTTAGAATAAGGGTTCCAATTAGGGTTAGAGTTCAATTAGGGTTTGGTGTTAATTAGTTTATCGTTCAATTAAAGTTGCAATGAACAATTATTAGGCATTCTTAATACATTCTTTGTTGTTGTCCATCTTTCAAATTAAAAATTTAAGAAATTATTTTTAATCAAATTTAAAATATCAAATTATATTTACATTAACATCCTAATGTTAAATTAATAGAAACTTTAATATATACAAGATTCTTATTTAATATTAAATTTAAATATTTTTACTTTCAATCTTTAATACCCATCTTAAATATTCTTAATAAAATTTAAAAATTAAAATTAACAACCTATTAAAAATTTATGAGTATTGATTATATTAAAAATATCAAAATTTAATATTTAAATTAATTTAATAATTTTTTAAAATTTAAATACTTTTTATACTATGTATTTATACTTATTTCACTTTAAAATAAAATTTTATTAATATTTTAAATATTTTTTATAATTTTAAAATTATAGTTAAATAATATAGATAGAAATGATAATAAAAATAAATAAATTTTAAAAAAATTAAAAATTAAAAAAAAACTGTAAAAATTTCCAGCGCTGTAACTTATATAATTTTAATATTATATATTGCAAAGGGCGGCGGCACAAACCCCAAAACTGGGGCACGGCAAAACACAGCACGAAACCGTTAGTTGCAGGACAGGGAGGACAGGTCTGTGTTGCACGAGGGCGAGAGAAACGAGGGATGGCAGCGGATGGGCATCCATGCCATGCGGTGCAAATTATCTCCTGCATAGACAGTGCCTTAAATGAACAACCTGGTGGCTGACAGTACTATGGTTAGTTGCAGGTCTGGGGTTGCGCGGACTACTGTGTTTGCACGGCACGGGAGGCACGGCACTGTGGCTGGCAGTATCCGTAGCATGGATGGGCATGGCATAGCATCCATTCCCAGGTGCATTCCTGGGGCATGGTGGAGTCAAACTGGTGATAAAGAACCGACCAGAAGGAGTACGAAGGACGGAGGACAGGAGACAAAAAGGATGGAGGATGCAAAGGATTGTCAGAGGGTGAAAGGCGCGCCAGGAGCACGGGAAGCATAGGTGGGCTGGAAAGAAGTAAGCTAGCTGGAGGGTGGACGGGTGGTAGGGGAGACAAGACAAGCACCGAGGTGGAGAGATAAGGGGAGAAGAGGAAGAGAGATAAGGGGAGGCTGGGGGAGGGAGGAGTGGAGAGATGTGGAGAGAAGAGGAGAAGGAAAGGAGGCTGCGGGGAGGCCAGGAGAGATGAGGGGAACGAAGGATTGTAGGATTGTGCTGGGAGGCGGGAAGGAGAACGAAGATTGGAGGGGAGAAGAGAAGAGAAGAGATGGCGGGTGTTGACGAAGGAATAAAAAAATTAAAAAAAATCATAGAATGGATCTTATTGTTTATGCATTCGTAATAAAAATAGACTATTTGAATGCAATAATTATAATCAATTTAAAAAAATAAATAATACCCAATCAACTTGTAAATTTAATCTAATCATAATTATAATAATAGTATAATAATCAAATAACTTTTATTGAATTGAACTTTTGGAGCACGAGTTAGGTGCCTCCCTCAGATTTGGGAGTATGAGGAGTCCCATATATACTGTAAGCTGTCTATAGACCCAAAAACAGATTGCCTGGTATTCGTGGACTATAAAATAATAATAATAATTATTATTATTATCTCCACATTTACTAACTTTTATTTTTTTATTAACATTATTATAAAATATGAATTAAAATTATTTCATAAGTATCACTGTATTTGTTCATCGTCTAATTGTAAAATTCACCAACATCATCAAACAATTAAATTAAGAGACTCCTACCATGAATTGCTCCTACCATGAATTGTTGACCTAATCCAAAACCCTCTTAAGGCACAAGGCAAAGTATAAGTAATTATAGACATTGTTGGTATAATTTTTTATTCCTTTTCATGAGTTTATTAAGTATTTTCATTTTGATCAATAATGGGGAATGGAGGAGATATATCTCTTTCATATTGTACCTTCTTCCTTTACAATTTTTAATAAATGAAACTCTCTAACTTTATATTTTGTAATTTATTTCACTCTTTTATTTCTCTTATATTGTATTTTGTTATATATATATATATTGAGTCAAAGCATTACAAGAATGAAGCTATCAATGGGTAGTTGGAAAAAGAATACAAGAATTGCAAAACAACATTACAATAACTAAGCATGAAGCAAAAAAAACACATAGTCGACAAAAAAACAGCCCAAGAGACTGCCAAAACAAAATTACATGAGCAACAAGACAAAATTACATCGCCAAAGAGGCTGCCAACCACAAAATTACATGAGCAACATGACAATATTACATTGGCTAAGCTTGTTGTGGAGTTGAAACTTCAAGACTTGTTCCTTAACTTATTGCAGCTGATCTATGACTTTATCATTCTTCTTACTCAAAACTTGAAATTGCGAAAATAAGAAAATCACCTGAAAAGCACTATGATATTTGATCTTCATTTTCTTTTTCTTTTTGTATCATTGTATCATAGTCATAATGCTCTAATCTAGTCTATCTTTTCTAGTTTTTAGAGATAAAGGGCTAAATTAGTGTATATGCATTTTCCCTAAAAAACGTAGTATGTTTCTGACTTATATCTCTGGATGATTTGAGGAGTTTTCTGAATTCTCAGTTTGAATTGATTTCTAATAACTCAACTGTTTTGATTGCACTATATTGTCTCGCAACCCTCAAATAATTAAGATTGATTTTCATTTCAAAATTTGATTCTAAGACGTTGGGTTATCATTTGAATTCTTTTCTATGTTCGCATAATCGACTATCTAAATTTCGAAACATCTTGGCCAAAATCTAACTATACCATTAGACTTGGCGACCCAAAAAACACTAAGTTTACTATACCATTAGATTCAGCTACACAGAAAACACTAAGTTAAACTTTGGCATATTTCAACACCTTGTTTGGGGGGCTTGGAAATTTTATTATCCTTGGCATACCTTTTGAAATCGTTGCACAGAGTTCATGGTTTGAAGAATATTCGTTTTAATGTTAAACTTTTAAATTTAATTGTATAATTTTTTTTGTGACGTCTCAGATCACACACAATGATCCATCATCAGAAAGAAGAAAAAGAATATTCGTTGGGTGCCATTGATCCGTGGTCTACATTTGACCTTCAGTCAAAAGGTACCCGCGTACCTTCCTGCCTTGGTGACGAACTTTCTTGTAGTGACCACGAGCGGTGGCTTCCTTTCATAAACTGTTGGCTCTACAGTTCGGCAAAGGCTATCCAGCCCCTAAAACGACATGGGGCATCGGATGCCCCATGTACCTGCATAACCGTCTGTGCGCGTCAGGCAACTGACAATTTGTGCAGTGACCGTATTTGCCAGTTTTTTATTTTTTTCTGTGTCCAATATATGGGCATTAATATGTTTTCTAATATTTTAATATATATAATATGTCTCTAAATTTATTAATTAATTTATGATGAAAATATATATTGTAAATTAATTAATAAATTTAGAGAACATATAATATTTTTTAATCAATATTTATATTATAAAATTTATCATATATTATAATTAAAATTATGTATTATTCTATTTTTAAAATAAATCAGATTCATTTAATATTTTTAAAATATTTTAATAGATTAATTAATTTTTAAATATAAATTGATTAAAAAGAGAAGTTTGAGAAAAAACATATCTTAATATATTTTATTTAGATTTTTTTGAAAAGATACCTAATGAAAAATTCATATGAAAAATCAAACCTAAATCTTTGGAAATATGTGGTAAATAAGGTGAAGAAGATATTTACATCACTTCAATGTTAATCTATAGTTTAAACTCTCTCTTAGTGTGTGTTTAAAAATAAATTGACTAAGTTACATAAATATCACATTCATGCCTTTTAGTTTTCACCAAGTAAATTGATCAAGTAATATAAAATGAATGCATAAATTTAAGAGTTTCACTATCTATCTTTGACATAATTTATTTGGGAATTAAATTTTAAGGCTGAAATTAATACAACCAACTAAATTTATCTTTTTAGATTTTGAAATACTCAAGGCATTTGGTGAAGTAGATTTCAATATATGGATGAGGTGGACGTGAATCAGCATGTTCATGAAACAAATCAATGGTGTGTGTCAAAAGTAGTATATACACAATATTTTTATTGTACTTTTGTAAATATAATTGTTTATACATCGTATTTTTGTTTAATTGGTAATATCAAATATTTTACTATAATTTGTTGTATTTTTCTTTGAGATTCTTAAAAAAATATATGTTTGATTTGGTGATATGTTTTTAAGAAACCAAATTTTCTACCCTTTTGAGATACATGAAGCTCTCTCAAGACCTTATTCTAGAGTCCAGTGGGTTAGAATAAAACCAATTATAAGCTTATCATATGAATTTAAAATTTGTAATAGCTTGCATATATGTTATCCATACCAATTAAATTCATTGAAATTTTCCCCAAGGTAACTTCTTTTGTGAACAATTAGTAATTATTAAAAGTCAATTATAAAATATTATTAGTACTTTTAAAAGTTGATTTTTTTTAACATTGTCATTTGTGAACAATCAACATTATTAAAATAAACAATCATTTTGTGAATAATTAATTTTTAAAAGAAATACTAAAATAAATTGTTATTTTATTTGAATATTTTCTAAAAATTTAATTATATTAAAAAATTATTTATCTAAAAATAATAATAATAATCTCACAAATTTTTATTATTTATATTTATATTTATTTTATTTGTACTTTTCACAAATCACATCAATAATTTTTTAATACGATTTAACAATTTGATATAGACAAATTAGAGTACATAGCCATTTTAGATGCCCCCTTGATCTTAAACATCTTTAGAAATTATTTTTAAAAATTATCAACTATGCATTAAAAAATATAAAACAGATAATTAAAGATTATTGACCACAAATTTCCCTCAACTATTTTAAAATATTAAAATGATATCCTCTTAGCACTAATATAGTATAATTACTATTTCATTTTTAAAATATTTTTAATAGTCTATCAAAAACGTCTCTTATCATGTAAACAAGATAATGACATTGGAGATAAAAATCATAAAATCTAATGCATATATAAAACTTAATAATTAATAATATCAAATTTTAAATATAATTAAATTTGAACAAAAGAATTAAAAAATCATTTATTATAAGTTACACAAAAATTTTTATTTTAAAAATATTATATAAATGAAATACTTGAGAGGTCCTAAAATATAAAGTGTCACTAAAAATAGGTTACAAGGAGTAACTAGATTGTAAGAATCTATAGGAAAGTGACTCCAAGTATATAGGATAAAACAAAATTAGAGTATCAACATATTTCATTATACAGTCACAAATTAAATTTACAATAAAGAAACTATTAAACTTGAGGGGAAATATTACCCACATTATATTTATAGGTTTTACATGATTTCATATTTGTATAGATTGTGATGGTCATACTACTTTCATGGTGTAACAACCCTCTACATGATGACCTCATCCTCTTATCTTAGTTTTCCAAACTATGGGGCCTACCCTACACCACTTGTAATTGTATGATAATCCTTTACATCATAGCATATCTCATACTCAAACTTAAACTCAAACTTAGACTTAAATTTAGATGTAGAATTAGCCTAAACACATTGAACTAATTTTAGACATTCCTTATTTCATGTTTGGAAAGAATGCAAATGTTTAAGATTATGCAATTTAATACCAATAAAGAAATTCCATAGTTTCTACCAGGCAAAATTTGATGGTCTATTTGACCATTTTTTTGCATTTTGGACCGTCTATTACAACCTAAAAAATTATTATCATTTGACTTGCTATATTTTTATATAACTGTATGGTAAAAATTTATTATAGGCATATATATATATGTTTATGATAAAAATATAAATTAGTTTATAATTGGAAATTGGAATAATTCTTTCTAATTTTACTTTATATTAATATATATGATTTATTATAAATATATTTATTAATTCAAAATCTGTTGATAATAGAATCTTTTCAAGATTAAATATAGTTAATTCTAATTTTTTAAAGATTTTGACTTTTTTGCTAATAATTATCATTGCTATATATTAATATATATGATTTATAATATTTATTATAAAAATATATAGTAATTCAAAATCTTTTCAAAATAGAATATAATTGATTTTTAACTTTTTGAATATTCTAACAAGATTTATTTTCTACATAATTTAGAAACTTCTTGTTACAGTTAACAATAAATTTAAGATTTAAGATTTATTTCTAATTATCAATATTTTCTAATTTTATAGTTTTTTAATATATATATAGGATATTCTTATGAATAACAACATAGCACATATTTTCATTGTATTTTCAAAGCATTTATTTTATAGTATTTTTTTTTCAACAAGATTTATTTATATTTATAGCATTTTGTGTACAGTGATTCTTAGCTTTGATTTTCTTCAATAGAACATTTGGTTTTATTGGTGAGATGTTGAAGCATTTGGTTTTATTGTTGAGATGTTGAATTTTTTTTATTGTTTAGATAAATGAATTTAAGATTAAACTATAAAAAAAATTGAACAATAGCTAGCATTGTTTTTTCAACTACATTTATTTTACAGTGATTCAGCTTTAAAAAAATTTGAACAATAGCAGTTAGTTTCACTTTATAGCATTGTTTTTTCAACTTTTATATAGCATTGTTTTTTCAACATTTATTTTACAGTGATTCAACTATGATTTTTTTCAAGGAGTAGTTGTGTTTTATTGGTGAGCATTTTAAAATTTTAGATAATGAGTTGAATAAGGATTAAACTATTTTTAATTTTATATAATTATTTCTAGATAGGTTTGAAATTGATATTTAAATATGATTTTAGATAGATCAATTTGGGGATTGAACTATTTTTAATTTTATATAATTATTTCTTGCTAGATTTGATTTGAAATTGATATTTAAATGTGTTTTTAGATAGACCAATTTAAACATTAAATTAATTTTAAATTTATTTAACAATTTCTTGGTAGGTTTGAAATTAATATTTAAATGTGTTTTTATGATATTTACACATATGAAATGAATAAGTTAATTTATAGTCAAAATAGTAATACAATTTTACAAATTAGAGAATAAATATATGGAAAAAACAATCATTGTGCAATATAATTATTCTTAATCTAATACTCTATGCATTGTCAAAATGTAAATTGCATATATATAATTATTTAATTATCAATAAAATTTATTATATGCAATTGGATTTACTAATTGAGTGCATGCATAGTTTCTAAAATTTGTAAATTTTCTAACATAATTATTTTATAAAATAATGTTTCATAGATTACTAATATATTGATATTTTTAGATACTTCAAATAATTTTTTTGACAGTTAAATTTTTTCATAAAACCTAAAATAACAGGTATTTAAATGAACAAACCATCACAAAATTTTCCTATGACAGGCAAGTCAAATTCCAGGTCTGGTTTCTACTTGTATGTGAGTGTTTAATGATCGGTTTCTTAATTTGTAACACAAATAGATTGTGAGAAATTATCCTCACTACATATATTATATTTATCTATCAATTTTATTTATTATAAAATTTACATTAAAAAGCATGATTTATATTATTCACATGCATACTAAGATGGGGATCATATATTATAATAATTGTATAGTTTTAATTTATAAAAATGCTAATTTATATCAATAATTTTTTACATCATTATATTTGATAGGTAAATAAATATATAATACAATATATTATAAAATATATTTTTTACTTTAAAATATTTTTAAAATGAATCAATTAACCTATTTTCAATAGTTACATAGATTACTACATTGTATTTCTAGTTTTGATATGTTTTATCATTTTATAGTGTCTTCACAATTTTTACTTTCTATTGTGCATTGGCTTCCATATTTGATGGATGATAACTAGAAAGAGTTTAAATTATATATTAACATGGAAGTGATGTGGTAAATATCTTCTTCACCTTATTTACCACATATATCCAAGGATTTAGGTTTGATTTTTCATTAGGTATCTTTTCAAAAATATCTAAATAAAATATATTGAGATATGTTTTTTCTCAAGCTTATCTTTTTAATCAATTTATATTTAAAAATTAATTAATCTATTAAAATATTTTAAAAATATGAAATAAATCTGATTTATTTTAAAAATAGAATAATACATAAATTTAATTGTAATATATGATAAATTTTATAATATAAATATTGATTAAAAAAATTATATGTTCTCTAAATTTATTAATTAATTTACAATATATATTTTCATTATAAATTAATTAATAAATTTAGAGACATATTATATATATTAAAATATTAGAAAACATATTAATGCCCATATATTGGACATAGAAAAAAATAAAAAACTGGCAAATACGGTCACTGCACAAATTGTCAGTTGCCTGACGCACGGACGGTTATGCAGGTGCATGGGGCATCCGATGCCCCATGTCGTTTTAGGGGCTGGATAGCCTTTGCCCTACAGTTCTTCCGGCAACTACTTTGATTTATTTATCACCTTCAAAGTTGACAGCTTGCTGTCACGACATTCGTGGTAACTACTACCTGTCAGTTGTCCCGTCCTTTCTTTAGTAACTCTACGAGATTCTAATGTACCTGGACATGCCTTCATTGCACACACCTGGCTTCACCTGTATCGGTTTCGCTAACTGGGCGGAGGTCTAAGTTTTCTTCTATTGCCCGCTGTAGGAGCTTTGACTGTATGGTGCAATTAAACAAGCATTTCATTTGAACGGAAAGATCCTTTTAATGTGGACCCGTGGATCAAGCATTAAATACGCCAACTGACAGGTTTGGTATGACAAGAGTACTTTCCAGAAAATTGCCTTCAGGTTATAAATTATTCCATCACTTTTTTTGTCCTTTGGCATAGGCTCACTGTTTAGCTTTTTAAATATTTAGCCTTCACGGGAGCTAGACATACGTAGCACTTGCATCTTGGTGGGAAATAGTAAAGCTAGGTAAGTCTGGGTTTTGAATATAACTGTGCAATACATTAGGTCAATTGGTAGGTCGTCAAGGAAATAAATTTGTGTGTGATTAATGGTTTGATTGAGTGTTTGTTACACTTTTTCTTTTTGTCTCTATCTTTATCTTTGTTTGCTTTTTTCATTCTCTTTCTTTTTTATTTCACTTTTTCATTCTCTATCACTCTCTTTTTTATTCTTTTTTCTATATATCTTTTATTTTCTATTTTCTCTGTTTCTCTTGTCTTTAACTCTTTCTTCCTCTTCGTTTCTTCCTTCCTCTTTCTCTATATCTCTTCTTCTTTTTGTCCATCTTTTCATCTTTGTAAATCTTATTTAATTAATAGAGAGATATGAGGAAATCAAAGCCGCAAGTGTTTTAATAGAATTATTAAGAGTCATTTCTTAGGTGACATTTGCAATGGAGAAGTTGGAGTGGTTTTTCATCTTGAAGTTCAAACATGAATTGAATAAGGAAAGTTCATTTACAAAGCTTGCTAAAATGCATGAGTTTGATGAAGTATGTTGTCACCTTTCAGTCTCTTAGAGTAATCTATTTTATACAAGATAAAGTTTTCATTTGTGTTTAATTAAACCATCACATTGTTTAGTTTCTATTATTATATTTATTTTAAATTATGTTTTTCACAATTCATATAATATATAACACTATGTTGGCACCTTCAAATTTTGCAAATTTTAAGTGCCCATGATGAAGAAAGTTGATTTGCACACTTAGAAATGCCCCTGAAAAATTTGCCCCAGTGACCTACTTTGGAGGGTCATAATTCAAAACCAGTTGTTTTTCATACCAAATCCCTTAAAGTGAGTGTATTCATGTGACATATGTGAACATGTATGTCTGATTTCAGCTTCCCGTGATGAGTTTTGATAGGGTTTTGAAAAACAAAGCTGGAGGGTTCTGGGACTGTTTTGTTGTTTGCAAATTCTTAGGCCTACGAAGTAGCCTCCTGTTCTGACTGATATTTCATAGTTGGATGATTGTCATGACAAAATGATTGGTGCTATGCATTCCCCCCATATTCATATGATCTTTGGTTTGGTTTCAGAGTCTCAAGATCAAGTTTGATATTTTTACCAAGTCAAAAACAAAGGCAGTTTGTCATATTTTGACATCTGAATGTTTCAGGGAGGTCAAATTTTAAAGGAAAGCCCTCTTGCACACATACTCAATGGACCTAAATGACCTAGTGTTTCTAGTGGTAGTTTCCTAGAAGGTGATTTGATATTTTTTTGAGATGGTGTTCTATTTAAATTACCATGGGATAAAGTTACAACACTTTTAATCTTGCTTGGTTGTTTGAATAGCTACATGATACTCAAAAAGCAAATTATTTATGCAGGCTAATATTGTTCAGGTTTTCTCCACCTAAGCTTGCTTTTTAGTGGGCTTAAAATATGAGTAAAGATGACAGGGACACTGGCACAATGTGCAATTCTTCCTTTTGGAATAATCAGTGCAAGTCATGGTCAAGTTCAGAGCTCTAAAAAGTAACAAAAGTCCCAAAGATGTCGAGGATTGCATCATCATATTCTTTTAGAAATAAAAGCTACATTGGTTTGCATGCCAAGTAAAAGGCCAAGGCAAGGTTGCAAATCCCATAACAAACTTTTATGTGGGAGCAACAATTTCTTCTCCAACAAGGAAAGCTAGGAAATCTAGGAAAGGGGCGATTACTTGTATGTTTGAATGATTTACAGAAAAGGCCATCAAGGTAATTATGCTTTCTCATGAGGAAGAATGACACCTTGGGCACAACTTTGTATGTACAAAGTAGATTTTGTTGGGTCTCATTGGTAAAGGGACTGGTATTGTAAAAGTCCTAAAATCCATGGGAGTCATTCTAAAGGAGGCTCGTATAGAGGTTCTTGATGGAGGAGAGAAAGAGGGCAGTTTGGTTTGGCAGTAGATGTGTAAAAATTGTTTGAGGAAATGTTGTTTTAGCTTTGACACTCAAATTGTATGATGGGCTTGAACATACCATGTGAGCAGAAATGGCAAAAGTAAGGCATGCCCAAAGCATGGCACCCAACATAAGGCACCTCAAGGTGTTGTTAGCTCGAGCAACAACATGAAATAGAGAATAATGATTGGCTTAAATCAAATTTTGAGAAACACTTATAACAATTTAAAGAGAATCAAATGCGTTTGCTTTAGTTGACATTTCACTTAAATCAAGTGAAACACTTAAAGCAA
Organism: Sequoia sempervirens; assembly: GCA_007258455.2. Taxonomy (NCBI): domain Eukaryota; kingdom Viridiplantae; phylum Streptophyta; class Pinopsida; order Cupressales; family Cupressaceae; genus Sequoia; species Sequoia sempervirens. The sequence goes on from VDFB02081307.1 coordinate 20,935, forward strand.
CTTAAAGAGAATCAAATGTGATTGCTTCAATTGACATTTCACTTGGAATGTGAAATTATTTTGCAATTTCTAATAGAGAGAGGATTGATCCATGAAGTGCGACAACATATCTTGAATGGGTTTGAGATCTACAGTGTTGGCACATATATAAGGATATGTTATGCTACAAGTGGTAGCCACTATGCTATAGGGGGCCACATTGATATTACAAAGGAGATTTTTTACACTAGTATAAAATGCTGCTATTGGAAACATTCTAGTTCGACGCCTTTCATGGGTAATTCTAGCACATGTTTACTTTGCAAGGGGAGATTGCGCTTGCAATGAAAATGTATCAAAATTGTTTGAGGAGTTGCAGAGTGTGAAAGCTAGTGCTGGCCCTGATCAATGGCCAGCATTGGATGGGTGACGTGGATAGATCTACACCATCCCCTGCTAGCCTGCAAGAATGTTGAATGACGTCACGAAAGAGTTGTGGGGAAGCGGGGAGGAGAAGGTTTGCCTGCCAGCCTGCCAAATTAAAATATTGTTTTATAAAAGGTTGCGGGTGTGCGGGGTAGCCAATGGTGGGTCCATACAAAGTATTAAAGGCATGCTTTTAATTTTGTCTTTATGGTGGAGGATTAAATGAAAGATTGGGGCATGGGCAAATGATTTTAATAGTTTGACAGAATTTTCAAAAGCCTTCACTACTCGAAGGTAAAGATTTTAATTATAAAGTGAAAAGTAAGAGGGCATGGGCAAAATTTCATTTTGTCTAGTAAAGTGATTTTTTTATATCTTTACTATTTTTAAAAGCTGAGTGAAAATTATAAAGTGAAACAAATATAAGAAGTGGGTAATTTTTTTCTGAGGAATACTTTAAATTCCAAATATTTTAAATGAAATATTTCAAATATTGTGGGCATGGAAAAAATGGTTTTAAAGCCCAATAAAGTGAATTAAATTATTCACTTTATAAGCAAAGGTGAAGAGATTTTTCACTGGTAAAATTATTTTCAGATGCAAAGGGCAGAGTAAAAGGGCTTTCATGGGAGATGAGATAATTTATTCACTGTAGGGTACAATGGAAGAGGAGGTGAAATCTTTTGCAAAGCAAAGATATCTCAACTGCAGGGAATGAAAATGCATGATGATTTGTCATGGTGGAGAATCTTTTTCTATTACAGGGAAAATGCAAGAGGCATGAATCAAGGTACAAAATGGGGCTTTTCTTCAAGCGGGAAGCAGTTACAGATCAACAAAAGATGAAGGATCTAGGTGTCAATTGCAGATAGTTTTTAGGGCTTCCTCTTCTTCTTCTTATTTTCATTATTTCTCTTTTGCACATATTCTAAAATTCTGAATTAGGAAGTAAGGTAGAATGGTGTTGAGTCTGAGTCATAAATATAATATATAAATTGTAATAGCTGTGTTTTATGAGCAAGTGTTAACCAATTTGTGCAACATATTACTCTTCATGAAGTTGTCTCCAGATTTGTATGCTTTTAATTATATGAATTCAATATATCAAGGATGTTTGAATTTGTTGTCACAACTTTCCTGTGATTGTGTTGTTTTTCCATGGTTCTCTTTCAAATAAAGAGTTAAATTACTTTGATCAAATAATTGTGATTTAGAGTGCATAAGAAAGATTGGTAAGTATAATTTTATAACAATATGAGTGGATTTGTTAATGTAAGGCATTAACATACTCTAAATCCATTAGTTGAACTTAGTTTGCTAATAGGATCTTTTTTGCAGTTCTATATTTGAATCCATGGCCCATGATTAGGCATTGATCTATCACAAAGCCTAAGACATTTTCAGAAACAATTCAAATCATTTTAAATCTCAATGAATCTTTTCTTTGTTGTTTAAATTATATATGTTCCCTATATCTCCATGGTATTTGAAAGAGTATAGAGGTTGAATTTGAGAGGATTTTACCTAGTAACCCTCTATGTGTTTAAGATGAAGATATTTAAATTACGTGTTCTCAACAATGTTCAATGCAAATGGGATTATGCTTGAACCTGGTAGAATTTACAATACCTATCACTCATATACCTAAGGTCTATAATTTGTTGCTTGGCATGAGTTTATCGTACATTCAGGCCTACAATTATGAAGACCCTCCTGAGTCTTGTGGAGCTAAAAGTGCAAAAGGATTTCATAGCCTTGTTCGTTGGATTTTCTTGTCTTCAACCTATTGATAGTACAGATTCCTTGTCCTAAATATTGAATCCCCTAGTTTAAGGAATTATGTTTCTCCTTAGGGTTGAAGGCTGCAAGAGAAAGAACCATTAGATTGGCAACTCCACTAGGGAGTCAATTGAAAAGTGTCAATTAGTTTGCTGATCTATAGTTTTGGGTCAGATGATCTAGGAATCTACATGCTTGAAGGAGATTGCTACAAAATTTCTGGTGTATTCTTGAAGTTTGGTGCTTTGATAGTGGAGAGAACTTAGAAATACCTAGATCTTGGAAGAATCTTTTTGCTACTTGAAAATCTTTTCCTCTTTCAAAGAGGTGGTGACTCTACATAATTTTCTACATCACTAGAAGAGTTGGTTGGAATAATTCTCAAGTATTCTTCTATTGTAATATTTCTGTATGAAGGTTTTCAACAAATGTTCTAGTTAATATTGTCCCTTATCTAGTACTTTGAGATACTAATTTAGAAAGGGAAATGAGAAAATAGGATATTTTGAAAAAGATATTGAGAATTGGATAGCTGTAGAGGGAATAAATTATAGTTGCAAATATGTATTGCTATTTTAGTTCTCCCTCTACAAGCTGTAATATCATGCCTAGAACACAATCATGTCCTCAAAGGAAGGTGCTCACTAGTGAAAGATACGACCCTTTATATTTTAGTAAAATCTAGGGTTACCCACATTCTGTCCCAAGAAGAACTAATGAGTATTTTCCTAAGTTTAGATGAGGTTTTGAAGAGTCAACATCAAGACATGTACATGGTTTCATTGATTTGATAGAAGATTTTCAGATTGAAGAAGAGGATGCTATCATGAAGTTTTTTGTAAGAACTTTAGAAGATAGTGTTGAATTTTGGTTTTCTTGTTTACCAATGCATTCCATAGATTCATGGCATGAGATCAGAGTACATTTCATTACTTATTTTGAAGAAGAACCAATAGACAATGGATGCCTATTTAAGGATAGAGACTTGCATACCCAAGAAAAAATTGAAGAGAAATATGAAAAAAAAGTTGACTCCATATCATTTAGTAACGAGAGTTTTGTTTTTGAACAACCCATGGAGAAAATGTATGTAGAAGAAAATTGCAGCCATAATGGTATAAGATATGCTGAGCTAAATGAAACATGTGAAGTCATGCCTTCTCTTGATTTTGAAGACACTTAAGTGGAAAGTCAATTTTTTGTATCGAAAGAAGAATGCAATGACACAGATGATACTGAAAGTATTCTCTCATCTATGGATTATGGAAGTATAGTTGAAGGGTATGTTGATTTTGAAGTTTCATCTTTCTATGATGATAATAGTAGTATTTTTGATGTGAGTATGCAATCAGCTGGGGAGTATTCTTATTTGGATGATCAAGGTTTATGAGTCCTATTTTGACCTGTAGTGGGGTGTGCCCTCTCTCTGCAAGGAGGAGGTACAGAAAGTGCGTCTCTTCAATTGAAACTATTCCAGTAAGAGAGGGTTGATAATACTTTTAAAGATACACAGAAACCTAGGAGATGATGGTGTATTGAGTATCTTATTTAAAGAAAATGTAATAACTGATCTAAAAGCCATTATGGTCTGGCCCGACATGGGGCAAATGAGTTTAAGTTCAGGAGAGATCATCTAGCCAAGCAGAGATGATGTTTCTCAGCTTGACGGTGAGGAATATGACCCTAATAATTGTTGTAGCACCATGGACAAGGAAGGAAATATGTATGCAAGAGATTTATTGGATGAATCCATTTAGGTAGCTGATTATGCAGAGCATGTATGTGTTGGCGATGTAAGTGATGAACATGGAAATATTCTCTTGTTTGACCCTTCACTTTCTTCTACTCCTTTTGTTAGCTTTGAAGCTATCACTTAGTGTTGCATGGGGAGGTTAGTGGTGTGGTCTCAAAAGAGGCACTAAAGGCCGACCTGAGTGAAAGAATCTTATATCTGGAAGGGCTAGAAGGTGAGAGAAGATGTTTGGAGTTGAAGAGCTGCTGAGAAATGTTGTCTATTGTCAAAATTATTTTGTCTAGTGTTTGGTACAGGTCCCAGAAGCATGCAAAAAGGAAAGATGTAAGGTTTGAATGGAAGCTTGATCGATACCTGATCTGGGTATGGTGCTAGTCGATTTGCATTGATGGAGTTCTAGTATAATAAATAAGGTTTGAAGGGATGGGTGAAAATTTGCAGATGCCAGGGCATCAGGGATTTTGAAAACCTCTAAGTGGAAATGTTTTCATTTTAAAAGTTTACACTCAGCAGGTCTGGTAATCAAGTATATGTAGGGAGTTATGATGCCCTCTTAAAAGTGTATTTAAATTTGCTTGAGATTTTGTATTGAAATTTGAATAATGGTTTTATTTACATGAGATGTTACAAATGTTTTTTTTTCTTTCTTTTAAAGGGATTTAATGTGTGGAATGTGTGATTGAAGGAGATATGGATTGTGATGCAAAGTTTAGGTATGGATGGTTAGGAAAAATTGAATCGTGGATAGAATCATTTTCATTTTGGTTTAATTATTCAGGGCTACTATTGGTAGAGGAGTTTGAATCCACAAGAATGCTGGGGATTCCAGTATTTCACATGTTGCAGATGAAAAGCACCAACCTCTGAGGAAGCCCATTCCCTAGAGTGATAAAACCAAATCCAAGTGATGTGTGGGGGAAAAAATTCCACTTTTTCATTCTAAATGTATGGGAAGTCCCTACACACTATCCTGATTGGAATTATCATCCTAGAGATGATTAAAGATTAACACCCAAAGAGCTTTAGCATGTAATTGGAGTTGATTTCCATTGACTTCAGTTGCAATTCTCCTATTAGTCACTACATTCCACGTTCCTTGATGAGATTGGTCCCTTGGATTTCCTCTCATGTATTTGTCTTATCCTATCTGAGCCTTGTGTTCTATAAAAGGCCAGAGGATCCTTTTTTTTATTTTAAGTTCAGAATTTGTGGATGTTGGAGGAGCATAAAATCTTAAGTTTTGTTCTTTTTTCCTCTTTTCTGAACCATTCCGACGTAAAACTTTGTATGCACGTAGAAATTGATTAATATTAGAGCTTATTAGATAGCTACCTATCTCAGTATATTTTGTAGCTGGTTATGTTAGTTCAGCCGAACAAGACTATATGTTGCACCATTTAAGGGTGCATACAAAACCTACTCGATGTCTAGAAATGAAACCCCTCTCTTTAAAAGTATGCACTATTTTATATGTACCTATGAAGCAATTTGGTGAAGTATAAAGTGGTTTGCTTTGCTTTAATTGATTCTTTGGGGCATCCATTGAGAATAACTAGGAGAAACTTTTAATTTTTAGTATATTTTTTGCTTTATTTTAGAGTAGATGTTTAAATTCTAAAAAATGCTCCAAAAGTTGAATGAATGGATGAAATCTTATTGAAAATATTTTGTTTTCCATGAAATTGCTGAATGCTTAATGTTGAATCTACTTAAGTGATAGCAAAGAATTTGTGATGTTCATGAAATATTATTGTAAATCTTTCGATTTCATGATGCTTGATTTATTGATTCAATTTAAAAAATCCAATACATAAAATATTCAATTAAAAACAATAGTCCTTTTGATATTAACAACAATATCACATCAGTACCCGAGAGCGACCCTAGTGAAATCATGACCTGGTTATCAGAGACTTGGGATTGAACTAAAGCCAATGTTTTCATGTTAAAGCAGATTTCCCCTTTAGGTTTTCTTTGTTCCATATCTTTCAAGAAGGATAGTCTCTTTGCGGTCTTGTCTATGAAGAATTTATTTTCCCTATTTGCTGCGAGTAAAATCATCATCAATAGATAGGATTGATATAGTTGTACATGAAAGTGAAAGTGTAGAGATAAACATTGGTACAGCTAATGAAAGTTTTTGTGATGAGTTTTCACTTGAATAATGTGATTGTGTCAATCATATGGATGCATATGACAACCTTTTTTCTATATTTGCAACTCATAGCTTTCCTCATGAGCATTAAGCTTTAGATTGTCATGTTGATGCAACAATAGGTAATGTTGAGAGTGGTACTCCTAGAAATAGTGAATGTTTTTTCCTCACTCACTATGATGGTTTTGTTGCAAACATAGATTCTAAGTCATATGAACTTGTACTTAAAGCTTCTTTTTGTGATAACATAATGAGTGCTGACAATCTTGTCTATGAGCTTGAAGTAAGAAACATTGTTTGGGATGCTGACATTAATTTTGAGTGCTATGATTTGAATGTGGAAAATGGACTGGTGGATGTTGATAAGTCATGTTTTCAAAACCTTGAGACATACGATAATTTGATGGGGTAGTGTTGTTGGGATGATGACAAAATCACCTGTGATGCAACAGTTGGATGAATTACAAATGTGTGAGCATTCTTTGCTTAACACATAGGAGGATTGCACACTGTTCCTAAGGCATGATTTCTTTTCTAAGCCTAATCATTGTAAGGGAATTGGTAAATGTGATAAGACTATATTTTTATATAGTATTGATGACTATCCTGATATTTTGTCACTTGCCACATAATCAAAAAATGAAATGAGTGGAAATGATGCAACATATGTTATTTTGCTGCCATGTGATAGTAAAGCTAGATAAGGAGCAAGTTCTCACTTGTTCAAAGGTACTTTGACACTTGTCTTTGCAAGAATGAAGTTACTCATGTTGTTGTGGTGTGGCAGAGGAAAGTATGGATTAAAATAGATCAACTCTTTTAACAAATTGGTATTTGACAGGGGTACGAATTGACTTACCTTTTTCATTTGGTGGCTTGAGGTCACTAATTGAGGTTAAAAAATTGAATAAAGACTTTGTCACCAAATGGTTCTGGCACTTGGTCTACTCTTCTAGAAGATTCTGAAATCTCGCTCTATTCAATGAGAAAAAAACATCCCCAAAAAGAGCCGCTGATGACACCTTCAAATTTTGCAAATTTGAAGTGCCCATGATGAATAAAGTTGATTTACACACTCAAAAATGCCCCTAAGAAATTATCCCTAGTGACCTACTTTGGAGGGTCATAATTCAAAATCAGTTGATTTTCATGCCAAATCCCTTGGAAAGTGTATTCATGTGACATATGTGAACATTTATGTCTGATTTCAACTTACTGTGATGAGTTTTGATAGGGTTTTGAAAAGAAAAGCTGGAGGGTTCTGGGACTATTTTTTTGTTTGCAAATTCTTAGGCCTACAAAGTAGCCTCCTGTTCTGACTGATATTTCATAGTTGGATGATCATCATGAAAAAAGGATTGGTGCTCTACATTCCCCCCATATCCATATTCTCCCTGGTTTGGTTTCAAAGTCTCAGGATCAAGTTTGATATTTTTACTAGGTCAAAAGCAAAGGCAGTTTGTCATATTTTGACATCTAAATGTTTTAGGGAGGTCAAATTTGACCCTTAATATCTTGTGAAGAATGTGGATTGAAGGAAATCCCTCTTGCACACATACTCAAAGGACTTAAATGACCTAGTGTTTCTAGTGGTAGCTTCCTAGGAAGTGATTTGATATTTTTTCGAGATGGTGTTTTATTTAAATTACTATAGGATAAAGTTACAACACTTTTAATCCTGCTTGGTCGTTTCAACAACTACATGATATTGAAAAAGAAAATTATTTATGTAGGCTAATATTGTTAAGGTTTTCTCCACCTAACATTTCTTTTTAGTGAACTTAAAATATGAGTAAAAATGTCAGGGACATTGGAACAATGTGCAATTCTTCCTTCTGGAATAATTAGTGCAAGTCATGGTCAAGTTCAGAGCTCTAAAAAGTAACAAAAGTCCCAAAGATGATGGGGAATACATCATCACATTCTTTCAGAATTAAAAGTTGCATTGGTTTGTGCCAAGTAAAAGGCCAAGGCAAGGTTGCAAATCCCATAACAAAATTTTATGTGGGAGCAGTAGTTTCTTCTCCAATAAGGAAAGCCAGGAAATCCAAGAAAGGGGTGGTTACTTGTATGTTTGAATAATTTACAGAAAAGGCCATCAAGGTAATTATGCTTTCTCAAGAGGAAGCACGGCACCTTGGGAACAACTTTGTAGGTACATAGTAGATTCTATTGGGTCTTATTGGTAAAGGGAATGGTATGGAAAAAAGTTCTGAAATGCATGCAAGTTGTTCTAAAGGAGGTTCACATAGAGGTTCTTGACGAAGGAGAGAAAGAGGGCAGTTTGCGTTGGCAGTAGATGTGTAAAAATTGTTTGAGGAAATGTAGTTTTAGCATTGACACTCTAATTTTATGATGGGATTGAACATACCATATGAGTAGAAATGGGAAAAGAAAGACACGTCGAAAGAATGGCACCCAACATAAGGCACCTCAAGGTTTTGTTAGCTCGAGCAACATCATGAAATAAAGAACAATGATTGGCTTAAATCAAGTGAAACACTTAAAGAAACTTAAAGAGAATCAAATGTGATTGCTTCAGTTCACATTTCACTTGGAATGTGAAATTATTTCATAATTTCTAATATTGAGAGGATTGATCCATGAAGCACAAAAAAATATCTTGAATGGGTTTGAGATTTGTAGTGTTGGCGTAGATATAAGAATATGTTATGTTGCAAGTGGTAGCCACTATGCTAAAGGGGGCTGCATTGTTACTGCAAAGGAGATTTTTACATCGGTATAAAATACTATTGTTGGAAACATCTTGGTTCAATGCCTTTCATGGGTAAATTGAGCACATGTTTACTTTGCAAAGGGAGATTGCATTTGCAATGAAAATGTATCAATTTTTTTTGAGGAGTTGTAGAGTGTGAAAGCTAGGGATGGGCCTAATCAATGGCCAACATTGCATGGGTGATGTGGAAAGATCTCCACCATCCCTCGCTAGCCCACAAGAATGTTTAATGATGTCACGGTAGAACTGTGGGGAAGCGGGGAGGAGAAGGTTTGCCCACTAGCCCGCCAGATTAAAATATTGTTTTATAAAAGGCTGCGGGTGTGCGGGGTAGCCAATGGTGGGCCCATGCAAAGTATTGAAGGCATGATTTTAATTTTTTCTTTACGATGGAGGATTAAATGAAATATTGGGGGATGGGAAAATGTTTTTAATAGCCCAACATAGAATTTTTGAATTCCTTCATTGCTCGAAGGTAAATATTTTAATTATAAAGTGAAAAGTAAGAGGGCATGGGTAAAATTTCATTTTGTCTAGTAAAGTGATTTTTTTATAAGATTTACCATTTTTAAAAGCCGAGTGAAAATTATAAAGTGAAACAAATATAAGAAGTAGGTAATTTTTAGCTTGAGGAAATGAAATATTTCAAATATTATGGGCACAGGAAAAATGGTTTTAAAGCTCGATAAAGTGAATTAAATTATTCACTTTATAAGCAAAGGTTCTTCTTTGTTGGGAGAAGGGCTTTTTCACTGGTAAAATTATTTTTAGTTGCAAAGGGAAAAGTAAAAGGGCTTTCACGAGAGATTAGATAATTTATTCAATGCAGGGTACAATGGAAGAGGAGGTGAAATCTTTTGCAAAGCCAAGATATTTTCAATTGCAGAGAATGAAGATACGTGATGATTCATCACAATGGATAATCTTTTTCTGCTTGAGGGAAAATGTAAGAGGCATGAATCAGAGTACATAATGGTGCTTTTCTTCAAGCAGGAGTCAGTTATAGATCAACATAAGATGAAGGATTGAAGTGTCAATTGCAGATAGTTTTTAGGGCTTCCTCTTCCTCTTCTTATTCTCATTCTTTCTCTTTTGTATAGGTTCTAAAATTTTGAATTAGGAAGCAAGGTAGAATAGTGTTGAGTGTGAGTCATAAATAGAATATGTAAATTTTAATAGCTGGGTTTTATGAGAAAGTGTTAACCAATTTGTGCAACGATAGATTACTGTTCATGAAGTTGTATCTAGATTTGCATTCTTTTAATTATATGAATTCAATATATCAAGGATGTTTGAATTTGTCATCACAACTTTCCTATGATTGTGTTGTTTTTCCATGGTTCTCTTTCAAGTAAAGAGTTAAATTACTTTGATCAAATAACTGTGATTTAGAGTGCACAATTGGGATTGGTGAGCTGGCACCATGGGTGCAGGTGAGGCTTATGGGCCTCTTGTACTCTTAGGATGTTTTACTAAAGAAGGAGATAAACCCAAGATCCGCTAGTTTCTAACTAAATTTAATACAATGCTGATGTGATTTAAATGGAATGAGAATAAGTCTGCATTAGATGATCTATGTAGTGATTATGTATGCAAGACACAGAATTGTAATGTTGGAAAAGCTTACAGTGTACCAAAACATGAACTATATAGGTGAAAGTACCCAAAAGAAGGAAGGGATGGAGTGGGATACATTTAGTGAGAATGGAGAATAGAATCTTCTAAATGTTTATGCGAGAGATCCTGGGAAAATGCAGAGTGGGACTTATTCACCATTGAGTAGGAGGAATCAATCCCTACTTAAATTAAACTATGAGAAACGGGGACATATTCAGGATGTGGGAATCTGACAAAATATAGTTTCTAGCCTTAAAGTTTGGGATGTTTCCAAATGTTAGTGTTCCCTCTCTAGAAATGGTGGACATTTTAACCACTGAATCCCCTAGGGTTGTCTTCTTGTGGTTGGTAGAAGTTAATTCTCCAATAAGAGTGAACAAAATATATTCTCAGAGAAAAGCAGAAGTATAGGGGTTGATTTGACTTAGAGCACTACTTGTTTGACATTTACCTTCAACACCTAATTTCTTTGTCAAATTTACATTTGGAATTACCACAAAACCTAGGAGAAAAATAGTTGAGGAGTTTATGAAGTATAGAGGGTTTTCCTTGGTCAAACTATTTACTGGTAATCAAACCCCTAAGCAATGAAATAAAGGAAATGAAAAGGAAGTATGATAAATGGATAACATGAAAATTTCATAAACTTACCACAAATTTGATGCTCAAAATATGAAGATATATCAATGGTTGCTCCAAAATGCTTGATTAGATGGTGCAAAGTGCTTGAATGCTTGATGAAGCTTGAATGAATGGGAAGATTGCTTGAATGTGTTAGAAGATTGTAGGAGATGTAAAATGAGGAGAAAAACACTTATTTATACATTCTTGTGCCTTAGTAACCCATTGGTACCTCATCACAGGATGACATCAAGTAATTTTGAATAAAAACCTGAAAGAAAATTTGAAATATTTTGAATTTGGAGCCAAGAGGGACTCATTTGTCACCCATGGCGAATAGGTCTCACCTTGGACTGGAAAGTGGGTGCTAGGAATTAAGTCACTTTTAATGTTATTTGTCAAGCTTATATTAAAAAATACACTTAATTAAGCATTAAAAGGGCATAAAGGGGTCAAATAAAGCATAACAAAAGGTGTAAATAGTAAAATTGTGCCTAGAAAAGTGTATGATGTATTCTAAAGACTTTCTTACTTTAAAATAAGACAGTAGTGAAAGGTTTTAGGTGAATTGTAAGATAGAAGGTCTAGAAAAGTGTAGAAATGTTTTCCCACAACCGCTACGCTTGTTACAAGACACTATCATTTGAATTTAAGACTTTAAATGTGCATGTTCAAATTGCATAATACATCAATAAATCGAAAATGGACCAAGCGTCCTTGAAGGCTTGAGATCCATGAAGAAGGCGTAAGGGGCCATTTTCTATGGTGATACCAGTAGGAAGTAGAGGCCACATAATGAGTGGATTTGTTAATGTAAGGCATTAACATACTCTAAATCCATTGGTTGAACTTAGTTTGCTGATAGGATCTTTGTTGCAGTTTTATATTTGACTCCATGGCCCATGATTAGGCACTAATTTATCTTAAAGCCTAAGAAATTTTTAGAAACAATTCAAGTTATTTTAAATCTCAATGAATATTTTCTTTCTTCTTTAAGTTATATCTATTCCCTGTATCTTCATGATATTTGAAAGAGTATAGAGGCTGAATTTGAGAGGATTTTACCTAGTAACCCTTTATTTGTTTAAGATGAAGATATCTAAATTATGTGTGATAGAACCTTAAAAAAATTGCAAATTTTGAATGCCCATGATGAAAAAAGTTGATTGGCACACTCAGAAGTGCCCTTGAAAAATCTACCCCAGTGACCTACTTTGGAGGATCATAATTTGGAGCTAGTTGATTTTCATGACAAATCCCTTGGTGGACATATTTATTTGAAATATGTGAACATTCATTTTAATTTTCAGCTTTCCATGATGATTTTTGACAGGGTTTTGAAAAGAAAAGCTAGAGGGTTCTAGGACTATTTTGCTGTTTGAAATTTTTTTGTCTTGCGAAGTGGCCTCCTTTCAAGTTGATATTTTGCAACTGGATGATTTTCATGAAAAATGGATTGTTTCCTTGCATTCCCCCCATATTCATATGCTCCCTTGTCTGGTTTCAGAGCCTTAGGGTCTAATTCAATATTTTTACCAAGTCAAAAGAAAATGTAGTTTGTTCACTTTTTACATTTGCATATTGAGAAATATTTCAAAGAGGTCAACTTTGACCCCTAATATCTTATGAAGAAAGATGATTGAAATAAATACCTATTACACACATACTTAGAACCTAAATTATTTAGTGTTTCTAGTAGCAGTTTCCCAAAAGGTGATTTGACAAATTTTCAAGGAGGTGACTTGGTGTGCTCAAATTAGTTTCTAATAGGTGAAATTGTAGAAATGTCTAAGTGAGACACTTTGACAATGAATATCTTTCACCTCAAAATCTTTTTTTCTGAGCCGTTTATTGCACTACATTCTTGGGTTAAATATCTACATGCTTGTGCATTTTTGTGGCATCAAGAGGTTGTTTGACTAGTTTTCCAGGGCAATTCCAAAGCTCACTTGGCCATTTTTTATTACTGTCCAATTATGCTAGAAAACAAATTTTGATGTCAACCCACTTCAAAATTTTCATCCCAGATGCATTCAAAGGTAGTCTTTGATGGATTCAGGATGAAACTTGTTTCAAAATATATATTTTTTAGTTAGGCCCACAAGGGGACTCGACATGTGTCACATAGTTTGAGGAAGTTTCTATCCGGTAGGATGAAAAGATTAAAATATGTTTGATATCATAATATCACTTTCAGTAGATCAAGTGATGAGGAATAATGAATGTATGAGAATGGTGCCATTCACCATGGGATAAAGTCACAACACTATTTGTCTTTGCAAGGTTGTTTGAACAACTACATAATATTGAGAAAGCAAATTCTTTATACATACTAACTTTGTTCAAGTTTCCTGAGCATATATGGATATCTCCTTTCTAAGGAAGCATAGGAAAAAGTGTCAATTGTTAAAGGTTCAATGCCATTATTAAACATAGTAAGAGCTTGGGATATTTCTCCAATAATTATATTCAGAGGAGCCTAAAGCCTTTGCATTTTACAAACAAATCGATTGCTTTATTTGTGCTTGGTAACTTGGAATTGAAGGAATATGATTAACTCAATACAAATGAAATAATAAAGTAGGCTAAAATGGTTAGGGTTCCCTATTTTTGTGGGTGCCTATCATGGCTTGCAACCACAACTTAGACTTGAAATGAGATCCAATCAAGTTTAAATATGATTAGGGATGCAATTGTTAGCACAAAACTGTGGCTTTCATTGTGGTGGAAAGGGAGTTTAGGTTTGAGTTTTACAGAACACAAACGAGTATGATAATCAAGGAGTGGTTGCATCTTTTGAACA
>VDFB02081308.1:0-14485 GCA_007258455.2 Sequoia sempervirens
TATCTCCTTTAGGTGTTTCAACACCTCCTCCTTCAGGTGTTCGAATACCTACTCCTCCAGGTGTTGTGGCACTTATCAACAATGATGTATAGCTCACAACCACCTGTACATAAAAATTACAATTACATATGAAACTACGAATCTATGTCAAGGGTATGTGCAGGATCATCATGGAAAAAATAGGCCCTTAAGTGGCAAAATAATTAGAAAAATCAGAGTTAGGAAACTTCATGTTAAAATTTGAATAAGTTATCTATATTATTTCAAAAATATGTAAGAATAGAATCTGTAGAAAATTGAATTTAGTTTCTAAACTACTAGGTTTGTTTAAAAAATAGAAAAATATACTTGGTGAAAATTTGAAATTTCAATGTAGTGGTACTTAAATTTCAAGAAAAAAATAAGAAGTAGGTGTTTGTCTGACCACCCTAGCCACAATAAAATGATAATATGTTTTTATAAGATTTTAGATATAAGTAGAGGACTCATGCCCTGATGTGTTGCATATTTTTTTGTAATTTTTTTCCATGTAAATAATTAATTATGAATTTTTTATTACAACTTTTAAAAAAAATAAAAACTCGTATGTCTGACCACCTTAACTTGGTCAAAACTTCATGAAATTCAAATTTTCTTTTTTCAATCCTATAGTATGCAAAGCATAGAATGTGACGCATGTTTTGGATTCAAAAAATGTGATACCGTTTGAAAGCTATAGGTGTTTTTTCGATTAGCCTGTCAATCAGGACTTTAGTCTTTATTTAAATAGAAAATGAATAATAATTACTTATTAAATTCAAAGTAAAGCATAATTTATATTGTTGTAAAGCTGAGAGTCTCCTTTAAAAACCCTTTTTGTTTCATCAATTTTGGGTAAAGAAATAGTCGTCAGCCACATACCCATCATATTGCCACTTTTTGGCCCAACATGATCTTGCACATACCCTCAATGTATGCATAATCAATAAAATATCTTATAAATCTTAATTCAATCAAATCTAAGTTCAATTACCTTTCCCTTATCTAACATTGTGCATCCATAGTCTAGAGAGCGCCGCACCTCACTCGCACTAGGTGTTTCCTACAAGCAGAGAATAAGATAAACATATAAGTTAATATATAATTTCATTAATGACAAGCAAGTATATAGTAAAAAAATGTAAATGAGTGAGTGTGAAAATACATAGTATGTGTGTCTCGAGGCCAAATGAAATGGCCCTAAGGGTGCTATTAGTCACCTGTGTGAGCTCCTTCTCTGACATTAACTATTAAATAGACCATGTAAATAAATATTAGTACTTGATACTATCTCTTATTAATATTCATTTTTAAAAAAATGCAAGTTATGAATTTACACCTTAAATGTTACCTGTGTAACTACTCCAATGTCCACCTTCTTTAGTAGAGAGGACCTTGTAGGTGTGCTCCACTTTGGCGCGGTGATCTATAATCTCCCATCATCCGATGTCACACATAAAGTGTCTAATGGATGCTCAGGGGGTTGTACAATAGGACCCAAGCATATTTGTTGGCACATATTGCAAATATGTGGCATACAAATATGTGGACCCAAGGAGGATGATGCAGCAGCACTAGATCCATCGCCAAGATCACCAAACCGTGGCTAAGCTTACCAAAGAAGCATGGGAAACCAAAAGACCACTAAAAGAGTGGAATGGCTTCAGATAGTTTGTGGTTGCATCCCTCTCAGAATATCCGATGTTATAATCGAGGTGGCAGGAAGGGAGGATGGGGGAACATGTGGGATCCTCGACTAATTTAGTCACCGGCCTATCCCGCATACCTCTACCAATGCCCTAGAAGGGTTTAATTTCAAAGTAATTGACATGATGCCCTAACAAAAACTCAGCATATAATTTTTTAATAAAGTAAAAAGGTACATCAAGATTATTGTTGGGTAGTTTATCAAAAACCATACACCAACGATCCCAAAAGTTATCTACTATGCCCCTATGCATGCACCATTTTATAGAAAGTTTTGGTTTGTTAACATTAACTAGCAAACTAGTGCTGGGGTTAATAAATAAAGAGGCTATTTTGGCTTTTGTTATTTGGAGATCTTTCACATCATCATAAGACAATCCACATGCATAATATTGCCTCATGGTTTCTCACCACGAATGAAAGGCATTATGTTGGGTGGAGAGAGTTTCTACATTTGTAATTATTCCTATCAATGTGGTTGACATATGGGATAGTCGAGGTATTTTCTTATAAACATCACAAATTCCCCTCAATTGCTCCAATTTTTCATGAATTAAGTCTTCAATTGATGGCTATGGAGGTGGTGGAGCATTTGGCATTTCTGCATTTTGATTCTCAGCTGGTGGACTTTCATTCTCAATTGGTGGAATTTGTGCATTCTCATTCTCAGCAGCCATAATGCCTGATTAAAGTTAAAAAATAATTAATCTAATTAAAATTAGACAATATAAATGAAAATATTATAAAAAATATTCTAGTTTTTTTAAAAAATCCAAAAAAACCCTTCTTTTTAACAAAAATCTATAAAATTCTCTAATTTTTAATACAAATACATAAGAAACATTATTTTTAAATCAAAATCCATTAAAAACATTCATTTTTTTTTATTAAAATCCATTCTAAACTCAATTGTTTCATAAAAATTCAATCAAAAACCCTATTTTGAAAAAAAAATCACAAAAAATATTCATTTTTTTTTATCAAATACATTCTAAATTCAAATTTTTCTATAAAAATTCAATCAAAACCCCATTGTGAAAAAATCCACAAAAACATTCATTTTTTTTTATCAAAATCTATTCTAAATTCAATTTTTTCACAAAAAATCAATCAAAAACCCTATTTTAAAAAAAAATCCACAAAACACCATATGAAATTATTCAAATCTAAATAAAAATTGAATCAAATCAAATAAAATAAAAATTATTTTCCAACCGACATTTTAGCCAACTGATATTTGTTACGCCAAGAAGCTAATTCACTATGTGCCCACGGATTCTTCATCATGGAAATAACTTTAAAAACAATGACCTAATTTTTTATATATGCTTTTTGCAAATCGGATATCCAATTTGTAAAACTAGGTTTGGTGTTTGGTATGGTGACACCTGAGCCTAAAAAAAGTCAACACGTTTTTTTTGCATTTTTTGGTTGATGAAAGGCGTGTTTTTTTCCTCATTGCCACGTTTTGGCCCACCATGATCCTACACATACCCATGTATTTTATTGATTGACCCTTATGTAATTTATACAAGTGGGAGAATGTTAGGATTTGGTTTTGTTTACCATTGCATAAATCGATGTATTATAATGTTGTAATTAAATAATTACTTAGTTGTGGTGCACCTAGGAGGTGTGTTTATCCACACTAGGCAATTATTTGGGACCACTTGTTATGTTGTATTGTAACATTGGGTTATTATTCTATGAATGGTAGACATAGGATAATGATTTAATATCGGGGAAATATTCAATAAAGTGAAATTTTAGTACCCAATATTAAATGAGGGTTCAATGGTTTTGTGTAAATACATCGTTTTGTGGCACATGGTTTTATATTACCACTTGGTTGTATTTGTGTTAGCTTGTATCTATAAAATAAAATACATGTTTAGTGGTTAAGGTTGGATGGGTGAGTGGGTTGTCATTATTGAGTCTTTTTAGGAGTGCATATGTGAAGAATTACATGGGATGTGGGGATTCATGCTTGGATGTATGGAGGATGCATTAGAGAGGCTTGATGTTTTAGAAGTATTCATTCTAACTTTGAAAATGCATTTATTGTTTTGTTATTGAATAATAGATGGAGTATGGATGCTTTTTGAAGTTGGGTTTTTCCCTCTTTAGAGTTTTCTTGGGGTATATCTTGTGTTATCTTGTGGCTTTTCTATTTGATCTATACATTATGGTTATTTTGTAAGCTTTTATGTATGCTTTTCTCTCATGGGGTTATGTAGGAAATAGATTAAATGAACTGGGCATTGTTGCATCACCTACAAAATCTATTGGACTCTATTTTTACATGGTATTATTTTTATTTGAAGTGGTTCAAAAAGTTGGGAGTAACTTCTCCAATTGATTGGCTTAATAACATGTCACCTAGATTACATGTCAAGCATAATTAGTATCATCACTTTACATATGTGGCTAATTTTAATGTAATGCTAACTTTACAAATGAGATATGGTTTAGTGGCCCCAAATTTTCTATCCACCTTAAGGACACCATGCATATACACTTCAATAAGACTAATCATATTATGAACACTCTTTACATGAAGATTAATCATGAACATTTATTCATATTTCTTAACCAAGTCCTCAATCTACTAAAATATGACTAGATCAAAAATCCTCTTTACAGATGTATAATCTAAACATTTGAATCAAGACAAAGAGATATCAATGCACTTTACTTATCATAGATATACCTAAATCACCTACTAAATATTGATTGAACTATATTTTCACATGGTAGTACATTTGGATTTGAAGTGGTTGATATAACTTTTCATGATTAGTTTTGAATTGATTGACTTAACAATATTTCACTTAGTTTATAATATCAAACATAATTAGTATCATCAATTTGCATATGTGGCTAATTAATGCAATAATAACTTTACAAATTAGATATGTATTGGTGGTCCCAAAGCTTCCATCCACCTTAAGAGTACATGCACTTCAATAAGACAATAATTTTATGAATTTTGTTTGATGCTAGATACATATTTTTTGAAAATGAGTCTATATATGATCCATCCCTTTATATCTGTAGGGGATCAACATACACAAATTGGAGTACAATTTGATCCTAATTTAGATATTGGAGTAGAGGGGGCTCAACCACACATATTTGATGTCATGGAGGATGCCCAACCACACATTATTGATGTCAAGGAAGAGGCTCAACCAAGATTTAATGTTACAGATGGTTTTGGATTACCTTATTCTACATATATGTATCATATGAATCTAATTAAAGAGGTTAAGATAAAAAAATATTATAGAAATATAGATCATTTACTTTATATTGATATAAAGAAAGTAAAATTGTATGTTGAACAACCTAGTACATTTAGTAAGAGTTCATTGAATAGAACTTTAGGAAATAGTTGAGAAGTACTTTAAAATTTGTGATACACTTGGCCAAGCCCAAATATTATCAAGTATACTTACTTGTGATGATCTAAAAGAATCATTATAGTTTTTGGCTGTAGATTTCCCCAAAAAATAGAGAAAATACATAGAAAAAGACATTTTTCAAAATGTTATAAAAGGTTTCAATTCCATTGGTAAAAAATATTGGTTGTTTGATAAGATAATTTTAAGAAGAGTGATGTTGACCTTTATTTTAAGTCCAAAAATATAAATAAAGTGTCAAATATCTTCACTTTCAAGTGAAATTGGCTTAATTACAAAAAGACTAATAAGATATATGAAAAATAAGAAATGTTTCAAGAATGATAGTATTATATAAGGAAATTGGGTATTGATGTGTAGAGATCTTCATTCTAACAAAATTCAATATGTTGCTAGAAATTTGATCTCAAATTTTTGGCATGACCATACTCATCTTTCAGCAAATAGTAGATATATACTCACACATAAGATTTGACCAAATGATTATGAATTGCATACAAAACATTAGTCATACATAACACAATATGAGATGTATGTTATATTTTGTAAATTAAATTATCATATAAAGATTAGGAAAACAATGTTTGAAGTGTTAAGTCCATGTTATTCCAAACCAAACTATTTTTTGAAACTAGTTGCTATCATCATATTGAATTTAATCTCTACTATTAGGTATATCGAAAGAGATCATAGAAGAAAGTGATCATTTTACAAATTTACCTCCAAAAAGGGTAAATTAGTTCATAGCATTCATTTTAAGTGATGAAAATTATGATGATTCAAATGGTCCAATGAAATGCATAAAAGTACTTTGTAAAATATGTGGAAATTTAGCTTTAAAATTTCTTATAAGAAATGAAGATACTAACATGAAAAATATGGTGATTACAAGAGTTGCAAGTACATTAAGTATCAAATAAATTTTGGAAAGGATCCATAAGATTATTATGATATAGGAAAAAGGGATCTAGGGTATAAATCACATATAAATTCCTATATGACAATGGAAGGAACCAAAAATTATCACAAACATCCACATGGCTACTAACCTCAATGGAAGAGCCAGAATGGTGGATCAAAGTTTTGGTTCTTTCTTGTTGGGATATGATGGTTTGATAAATTGACTGTTAATTGAATCAATTTGACAATGTAAAGATGCACCTAGGTCAACTATGTAAATGCAACAAACTATTATGATTTTAGAAAAACTCAAAATAGAAAACTAGAAACACGATTGAAAATTGTAGAGTGCAAACACTGAAGAACATAGAATGTAAATTTGGGTTTGAAATAGTTGGACATGGGCATTGGCACCCTAGACCTAGAAAGATAGATCTTCAAAATCAAAATTTAGATCTCATATGACCACTGTCTGTAGGTTCTTCACTTCTATGCTCAGTGTCAAAACTTTGTTTGTCACTAATAACCTCCACTTTCCCTAATTCTTTAGTAAATAGGGCTTGAATGCTTGATTGGGAAATTAGGTATTTAATCCTCTTTCAAATCCACTTAAGATCTATAGCCTGCACATACCTCCAAAATGGCTATGATGATGTAAAAGAGAGCTTACCCTTGGTCGAGAAGAGGCTAATAGATAAAAAGAATGATAAATTGACAAAGTGTTGCAACTTACCATTCAAATCTACATTCCTTGATGGGTTGAAGTTGTCTTACTCATCACCTTCAAGGAGATTTTGATACTTGATTTGAAGTTGTGTAAGTGTTAGTACTCACAAATTAAATTAACATGAACATGAATAAAC
Organism: Sequoia sempervirens; assembly: GCA_007258455.2. NCBI lineage: Eukaryota > Viridiplantae > Streptophyta > Pinopsida > Cupressales > Cupressaceae > Sequoia > Sequoia sempervirens. The sequence goes on from VDFB02081308.1 coordinate 6,911, forward strand.
TCACATGAAAACTTGATGCATTTCTAACATGAAGATCTTGACTGAAAATAAGTATTGTAACTCTGCTAACTTTGCTCTTGATTTATTTTTAGGATGCTCAATTATAATCTCCAAAATGCTTGGCTTTCAAATGGTGAAAAAGACTTATATTTATATGCATTTCCTTAATTCTCAAAAATCAATTACCGATAGCCAACAAGTGAATTTGAATTTTAAAATATTAAAATGTAGAAAATAAAATATTTAAATTAGAGCCAAAATAGGCTAGACATGGCGTTGTGAAATAAATATTAAATATTAATTTCTAATTCAAATCAAAATTTCTTGAAAACGATCATAAAATGGGAAAATTATTAGCATAATTAGGTCCAATTACATAAGGGGGGGTTAAACCTAGTGTGAAATTGTCCAAGGTGACAATTTACAATGCTACATTTATCCCCCACTTTAGTGAGAGTATGAACTTATTCTCATGCTCACACTAAATTAAGGATAAGCTAAGAAGGGTTCATTTATCTAAACATTAGAGAAGTAGGATACCTCAAATACAGGGGAAGCACTAGCCCCCAGGCTCAAGATCTTATGGAACAACAATGTAAGGAAAAAGGAACACACACATATGAGGTGTAATCCAACATGTAACAAACACAACATATATAATGAAGAGAAAAATAAATATAATCCAAAACAAGCATAATGTAGCACAATGCAAACACACCAAAGACATAAGAGAAACACACAACATAATAAAACACAAACACATGGTTAGTACACGAAAAATGGATTCGAATTGATATGGTAGAGAGAACTCAGTCTTAAATTTGTCTCTAATACCAAACATCATCTTTGAATATAATGTTAGACAAAATGGTGCTCTCATGAGGACTAGAAAGTTATATTATGTTAGACCACTTATGAGTTGCATAGATTCACTGGCTAGGAAGTTGTGTTATGCTAGGTGATCATGCAATATGATGTGTTTCACAAGGCTAGCAAGTTGCATTATGCTAGACCACTAATGAAACACATGGATCCACTAGCAAGCAATTTATGGTATGTTAGGTGGCCATGTAAAAAAGTGCTCAAGTTCATGAACCAGCAAGTTGTGTTATGCCAAACCTATGGAATATTTTATAAGTCATGCTTCAGGAAGCACATAAAATTTTAACATCATGGGAGACTATTTAAGATTATAGGGTACAAAATCATTTTAGGGCATATACAAAATTTTAATATCATGGGGGATAAATCATCTCAAGGGATGTACAAAAGTTTAATGTCATAGGGGAAAAATCACCTTAGGGGGTGTATAAATATTTAATATCATAGGGGGAAAATTCCCTTAGGGGGTGCACAAAATTTTAATGTCATGGGGGACAAAATTTTAAACCATGCCTTGGGGGGTGTTATAAACAACACTGCCATAAAATGGTTCATATGAAAAATATTGATCACACCTTAGGGAGTATTACACATAATACCATCACAAAAGGGACACAAACATGACATGAGAAACCTTACTTTAGGGAGTATCCTATATAATATCACCACTAAAGAGGCTTAACATGATATATAGAGCCACACTTTAGGGGACATTATGCAAAATACCACCACAAAAAAGGATACATGAATAAAATGCAAGTCCACACCTCAGGGGATATTATGTAACATATCACCACTAAAGGGGAACAATACAAGATATGTAAGGCCATAATTTAGGTGACATCATATATAATATCACCATAAAAGAGGCCTAATATGAGTTGAAATGCCACACCTTATAGGATATCATGTGCAATATCACCACTAAAGGGGCACAACACAAGTTGAATCATCAGAAGGTGTCACAATAGATGGGGGAATATACAACATCCTAAAAATGTTAGTGTACTTGCTACACTAATATTTTAAGGAGATAGGTGGATGAAGCTTAAAATGGATGTACACATCATAATAATAGTTATCCTTTCCCCCAAGTGCATGGACAAGGACAATCCTTTGTGAATATTATTGTGGTGTTTTGTATTGACGAAATATGATTGCACAAAAGATTGTGTGTTCCTATGCATGGAAATGAGTGTCATATGACACTACAAATGTCAAATGGAAAAGAGAAAAACCTTCATAATAATTGGGTATGTGCAAGATCATGATGGGCCAAAAAGTGGCGATATGATGGGTTTTTGTAGGGTATGTGGTTGACGATTTTTTTACCAAAAATTGATGAAACGAAAAATATTTTTAAAGGAGATTCTTAGCTTTCCACCAATATAAATTATGTTTTACTTTGAATTTAATAAATAATTATTATTTATTTTCTATTTGAATTACAACTAAAGTTTTGATTGATAGGCCGATTGAAAAACATCTATAGCTTTCAAATGGTATAACATTTTTTGAATACAAAACATGCGTCACATTATATGTTTCACATACTATAGGATTAAAAAAAAGAAATGAATTTCATAAAGTTTTGACCAAGTTAAGGTGGTTAGACATACAAGTTTTTTTATTTTTTAAAAATTGTAATAAAAAAATCATAATTAATTATTTACTTGGAAAAAAATACAAAAAAATATGCATCACATCGGGACATGAGTCATCTACTTATATCTGAAATCTTATAAAAAATAATTATCATTATATTGTGGTTAGGGTGGTCACATAGACACCTACTTATTTTTTCCCTGAAATTTAAGTACTACTGCACTGAAATTTCAAATTTTCACCAAATAGATTTTTATTTTTTTTAAATAAACCTAGTAATTTAGAAACTACATCCAATTTTTTACAAATTGTATTCTTACATATTTTTGAAATAATATAAATAACTTATTCAAATTTTTATGTCAAGTTGCCTAACTCTGATTTTTCTTTTTTTTTTGCCATTTAAGGGCCTATTTTTTCCATGATGATCTTGCACATACCCAATTAATTTATTATCTTATATGTATCTACATCAATATCATATATTTCAATTAACTGTTGCAATTTTATTTTTAAAGCACAACACTAATCAGTAAAATTCCTGAACATTTGATGATATGTACAAAATGATGAGTTTCATTTTATTTTTTTGTTAATGATACACTCAAGAGAAGGTGGGAGGGTGATTAATTCCACTATCAAAAGTGAGCACAATGTACATTATATCTTAGATAAGGGATACAAAGCATGAAGGAGGCCATCTCTATTGGAATGACGGGTGGTGGTGGGGTGGAGGCTAGAGTGAATGTCTTATATAAAGGTGGAGGATGTTGGTAGCCAAGTCCTATTGTAGAGGATTGTGATGGTTGTTATAAGAGAGCCTAAATTTCATGCCCATTAATTGTATCAAAACCTTGTTTAAAAAGGATCTTAAATTCATTCCCATAAAAAAATTTCAAATCAATGGGTATATTATCAACTTCATTTACATCAAATGAATGAGAATTTTTAGGAAAAAAATATTTTTATCAACCTTGTTAAGAGTATTTATATAAAATGGACAAGGGATAAATTGTAATGGGGGTTTTTTATGAGAGGATGGCAACATCTCAACTGATGGTATGATAGGTCTTGTGGAATTTTGGTTAAGGTGAGTAGGTTAGGCTAGAGGATGGTATATGTATTCTTCTTGTATAGGATTTATGTTGTTTATGGGAGTGTTTAGTTGAATAGTGTTGTTCAAGAAGCTACCCATGATATCCTCCTCTTGCACTAAGATATCCTCACTAGGAGAAAATGTATTAGGAGAGAAGAATATATGAGATTCGTCATTGGTTGGAGAAGCATTACCAAAGGCACAAAATGAAACATCAACCAAATATTTCAATGAAGACATCACTTTTCTAAAGCACTTGGTCATTTTGAAATCTCCTTGCCAAAAGTAATAAAATTATATGTATACTGAACTATTACAAAATAATGCACAAATATTGTGAATAGATTTGTGTAGTGCGGGCCTTTGTTTTGATCGTCCTTGGCATTCAAGTAAGTTGTTTGTTGGTAGTCAAGTCGCTTTCGTTGTTAAAAGTGTATTCGAGTAAGTGTGACTAGTTGATTTTGAGATGTCTTGAGTTCATGACTATATTGTTTTCAGAATTATGTGATTTAGTAATAGTGTCTAGCATTAATTTAATTAATTAAATCAAAGAGAATTACAAGAGCAACTTAATTTAATTGGGAAGTAAAACAATAACTAAATGAACTGAGTTATGAAATAATATTATAGATATTTGGTGTTATTAATTATTTAAATTAAATAATGTGATTTAATGCTAAAATAAATAAATAAATGAAGATTATTTTTAAAGTACAAATTAAAAGTGGAAAGTAAACGTGATTTCCAATGAATCACGAAGATAAGATATCAACTGAAGAGAAAATAGAAAAGATGGAAAAATAATTATTTGAATAAAGTGAATTAAAAGAAATAAGAATTAGAAATGGATTGTAAAAGCACTGAGAAAAGATAGAAATATGTTGTATGCAGATAACTGCGAACTAAAAGACAGAAGGAAACTTGCTGTGTTCGGGAAGTCTTTTATTGAATTTACTTGATTTTTGTTTTCAAAAGAAATGGACGGTCATCCTTGCCATATATTTATCTTTTGAATAAGATTGGAAGGGGGCGCCGGGGGGCGGGCGGCGGAGAAGCCGGGAGGAGGGGGTATTCGATTTTTGGCTAGATCTTTGTCATTCTGGCTCGGGCATTCAGAAAAGAAAATTGGAATTACCTTAGAATTACAGTAGGATGTAAGGGTTTGAGGTAGCTGATGGCGGTATACTCTTAGCAATGGATGGCCATCTCACTATATAGCAGTTGTTATTGCGTAGTTTGGAAGGAAGAGTTGCGGGAAGGTAGAAGTGGATTCGGTACCGTTCTTCTCCCGTCTCAACAACGTTTATAACAGGTTCCATTTTTCCCTGAACTTGGTCTGTGATCTTGCAATGTATGCATGGTTGTTTATGCGGTTTGATATTATTGCACTCCTTTATTTACTTATTACGAAATAAAACAAATAGGAAATAGCGTCCTCTGAAGAATTCCAATGACTTGTCTGTAGAAAAATTCGTTTGTAGGTTTTCGCTTTTCATTGGTAATTAATTCCTGATTACCGCCTCTGTTAGTGCCGATCATAAGCAAAATTGATGAGTACTGGGTACTGCATCAACGTGTAGTTTGTATTCCATCCCATTTTGCATATGCGTATAGCCTTGAGTAAAGGCCGAATGCTTTCTACCCCTCGGAATATCACTTGACAGCTAGACATTAATTCATGGTCGTTGTTTTTCCTTAATGATGGAAATCGTTATATGAGAGTATGCATGCAAATAGCGCCCTGTTGATTGTTTTCGCAGCTCTCATCCTTTAAACCCGCGCGGTCTGCTTGCATGGGTTCTGTGCAAGTCTATTCTTCTCTTTGGTTCTGTTGCAATGCCTATATCCTCCACCGAAATCTGTATTTGTATTTAGTCCTAGCCAGTCTACCTTCATCTAAGATCGTGGTTTCTAAATTACACTACGTCTGCTCTTGTTTTGGTACCGGTTGTCCCTTATCTGAGATTCGATTTAAGGGATATGCATGTAAATTTGAGATTGTACCTTTAGAACTCGAGATTCACTCCGTGTTAGTATTCATTGCGTTGTCCTACGTTTACTTTAGTGCTGGAGATTGTGAATTGCAATTGAAAACGTCATGCAATTATCTCCTCTCTTAACGTATTATGTGTAGCATATTGATTCCATTGTTGGGTGGTGAGGCCCAACCGTTACTCTGCCACTCCATTATTTTCATTAATTAAGATTCTCTTGCTATTTTTGTCTGGCTGTTGACTGAGTGGTGAATAAATATATGTAACTGACAAGTAAGTTGGAGGTGTATAAATATGGTGCTATGCATTGTAATATGTATGAGAAAATAGAAAATAAAATATACTCCCTGTTTGAGAGTGGATGTAGGCATTTTGCCGAACCACTGTAAATCTGTGTCTCTATCTTGTTCTTTTTAAATTCTATTTAATTTCTTTTTCTGCTCGTTTTATAATTAACAATTGGTATCAGAGTCTAAAGTTTGGTGTTGGAAATCGGTGAAGAATTTCTTGAGCTATGAAGAAGTTTTGAGCAGAGATAGAAGCAGGGGAAGAAGAAGGTGAATTTTGCGAATTGGATAATGGTTTCTTATTTCGCACCTCTCCTTACTTCTGGTATATTTTAATGGGTATAACTAATTTTGTAGTTTCAGAAAATGAAGTTGATTCTATTATTGAGGAGTTTCTTGGCATGACAGAATCAGACATTGACCTAGAGCTTGATGAATCTGTGCCAATGGACATAGATGAATCTCCTATTGTTGATCCTGATTCTAGTGGTGATTGTAGAAGAGGAGTTGGTGGGGCTCCCGAGTACTGGTTTGAAGATAAGGCGTCTCAGGTAAATTATTGGGTGACAAAGAAGATGAAAGTGTTGTTTGTAGAGACTGTTGATATTTTTTATTATGAGCAGGAGTATGCAAATTTGAATAAGAGCAAAAAAGTAGAAACGGGTAGAGATCCAAAAGGAGACAGTAAGCCAAAGATGATGAAGGGGCAGAGGAACCAGATGAGGGAAGGTCTAAAAGTGTTTTGCGGATTATTTTGGAGGAGAGTGAATCCCCATATGATGGGGAATTAACATGGGCTCCAAAAGAAAATCCCATGCCCAAACTTGTTCATATAGAGGAGGATATCTCTAAAGGGGAAGATGAACCCCAATCAAGTGAAAATGATGATGAACCTGAGGAAGAGGTCGAAGAAGAGGCTGAAAATTGAGAGGCGGAATTAATGGTTTATGTTAATCCATTATTTGAGCCCGAAGCGGAAATGGTTTATGATAATCCATTATTTGCATCCCAGGTGGATGGTGTAGAAGCAGAGTGGAATGCATTGACTGCAAGTAGAGAAAAAGTTGCAACAATGGAGGTAAAATTTAATATTGATAAATGTTGTTATGAAGATGCATGTGAGTATAATGTAGAGTTAATCTCAAGTGAGATGAAGGCCGCAACAGAAGGTGAGGTAAGATCATATTTTGATGTTTGCTTTGATGAAAAATTTATTGGTGTAGTTGATCAATTTGATAAAGTTGAGTTTGAAGAATTTTCTAGTGATGATTGGTATGTAGAGAAGGATTTGTACTAGTGGTGTACAAAAAAACTTTTGGATTGGTGTCATGGTGGAGGTTCAGATTTGATTTTGGTTGTACAAGAGGAAATTGAAAGCTTAAAATCCATGGAGCTTATTAAATCTGACATACTTTGGAGAAGACTCATTCGCAGTGTATTGGAATAGAGTCTGGTAAAATTAAAATTCTCAATGGGTCTAGATATGATGTAAAACAACAAAAGTGCATGGAATGTTACAATGCATGGCAGTACTAGTTGGCCTTCAGGGGGGAAATTGTTGGGTGGTGAATCCCAACCGTTACTCTGCCACTCCATTATTTTCATTAATTAAGATTCCCTTGCTATTCTTGGCTGGTTGTTGACTGAGTGGTGAATAAATATATGTAACTAACAAGTAAGTTATAGGTGTATAAATATGGTGTTGTGCATT
>VDFB02081309.1:0-27180 GCA_007258455.2 Sequoia sempervirens
GAGAACTTCTGATATGAGAGACTTGCATACTCTAGGATGAGATGGTGTGGTAGGAGTGGATGAAGGTTTATGGATTAGTGGGGGATTAGGACTAGGGATTGGTGGGCTAGGATTAGATAGGCGAATGGGATTGAATGTAGGACTGGGAATAGATGGGGGATTAGGTGAAGGGTTAAGATAGGGGTATTGGCATGGTGAATTAGGACACAAGGAGGCAGGTGGTGGATTGTAGTAAGGGTATGGGGATGATGGATGAGGATGGGAAGATTGAGGTGGCAGATTAATATAGGGAGATGCGGATGTTGGATTAGGGTAAGTTGGTGGGTGTGTTTGACTAGGATAGGAAGATGTGAATGTAGGATTAGGCTGAGCAGATTGGTATGGGAGATTAGGGTAGTGGGTACATGTGGATGGAGGATTGAAATAAGAGGATGTGGATGGGGGATCAAGATAGGGGTATTGTGATAACAAACTAGGATAAGGGGATGACATAGATGAAGGATATGATGGATATGATGGACATCCCTTGTCAAAGTTAGCATAAGGAATGTGATTAGGCATAGATGAAGACATGATGGGATAACTCAATGGGGTGATTGGATTTTGGAATGTGGGTGGAGAAAGCTTACTAGCAATGATAGTGTCAAGGGGATCTATGTCATATACCTCTTGATCAACAAGGCTTTCATTATCATCATTGACGTAATTAGGGTTTCCCTTGACCACTATTGATGGAGGATAAGAATTCATGATGATGAAAGGATAAAGATGATGGATAAGGATTTTGGATGGAAATGGACTAAAGTCCAAATCAAGATTTAGGACAAGCTCAGATCGGGATTGGATTAAAGCTCAGATTAGGATGATTAGATGATACGATGGGATTGATTTTGATGATCGGATTTGATTATCAAAGGATGATTACGACACCGAATTTGCTTTGAGATGGAAGTAGATTGATTGGGTCGAAGGTGATTAGATAGGGATGCAATTGGATTGGATTGATTGATTGATCGATTGAAAGATCAGATGATGGATTGGATAGGATGATGAAAGGGACTGTAAATCCCATTCGAAGATTATCCTAGGTGACTTAGGATTTCGATTGATCGGATTAAACTAAAGGATGAATGGATGATTGTGGCACTGAATCCACTTTGAGATTGAAAATGGATTGATTGGGCTGACAATGATGATTAACTTAGGATGGATGACAATCCTAAGAGGATGTTAATGATGACGATCAGATCAGACACTTCGGTCAATTTGGATAATAACTTGAGATGAAGTTCAGGGGATTTGGATGGGGAAAACAATGATTTGATTGGAGAAATGGATGATAGAAATGGATGAACAAATACTCAAAATGAGCAAACAGTTGATTGAGACGGATGAACGATTACTCAGAACGAGTAAATGAATAATCAAAACGATAGAATGAGGGTTCAAAATGATGAAAGGATGTGTCAAATGGATGAACGTTTACTCGGAATGAGTAAACGGATGATTAGAATGACAAAATGAGAGTTCAAAATGATGAAAGAATGTGTCAAATGGATGAACGTTTACTCGGAATGAGTAAACGGATGATCAAAATGATAGAACTAGAGTTCTGAATGATGAAAGGATGTGTTGAATGAATGAATGTTTACTCAGAACGAGTAAATGGATGATCGTAATGATAGAACGAGAGTTCAACATGATGAAAGGATATGTGAAATGGATGAAATTTTACTCGGAATGAGTAAACGAATGATTGGAATGATAGAACAAGAGTTCGGAATGATGAAAGGATGTGTTAAATGGATGAATGTTTACTCAGAATGAGTAAATGGATGATCAGAATGATAGAACCAAAGTTCAGAATGATGAAAGGATGTGTTAAATGGATGAGAGTTTACTCAGAAAGAGTAAACGGAGAGAATGGTAGGGTATACCCCCCTCAAGGAGGTAGATGGTGAAGAAAAAGGTGCCCTGACAAACTTCTCAAAAGTATGAAGTGGTATATATCATCGGAAAGAGCACGAAAAAAAGAGAAGAACTGCCTTTGAATGGAGTCAATCGGATAAACAATGTGGAAATGGCAACCCTGGGAAGAAAGAGCAGAATGACAGGTCTGCCACTCTATAAGGACAGGTCCACCACTCTGTAAGGACAGGTCCGCTACAGCAGGATAGGTCCACCACCGGAAGGACAGGTCTGCCACTGGAGGGACAGGTTTACCACCAAAGGGACAGGTCCGCCGCCAGAAGGTCAGGTCCGCCACCAGAGGGACAGGTCCGCCACTGGAGAAAAAGTTGCTCAAAAGTATGAAGTGTTATATGTCATTGGAAAGAGCACAAAAAACTGAGAAGAATTGTTTTTGAACAGAGTCAATCTGATAAACAGTGTGGAAATGGCGGCCCCGTGAAGAAAGAGCAGAAGGACAGGTCCGCCACTCTATAAGGATAGGTCCGCCACAACATAAGGACATGTCCACCAAAGCATAAGGATAGGTCTACCAAAGGATAATTTTAAGCTCAATTTTTTGATGGATGGGTAAGGCAAAGGACCCAAAATATAGCAAACATTGATAATGACTGGTTTTGCACGAGAAAGACAATTTAGACAGCACAACCCTAAGATTAGTAGAAATGGGTATGGCCAACAAAGTTTTCTACTCTAGGATGAACATGGTTGCTAAGGAGTCCTTGATATACACCCGGTATGTGAGGCCCAAACCGTGAACACCAACCCGTTACAAGCGTGAGTCGGGAACCTTAGCGAGATACTAAAGGCTCAAACCAACTCTTCACGTCATCCTAACGCTTCACCAATTACAACATGGTTGGATTGGGGTATAGCTTTCGCTCTCCCCCCTTTATATACCCTGCCAGTACGCGTGGTTGGAATCGTCCCTTGGGGTGATGAAATCCCCAAGCAGGTCCCACTAAGAAAATAAAAAATGGGGTGACTCAAGGACTTGCAAAACTATGATTTCTCATCACCCAGGATCACCAAATGGTACAAGGGGATTGGATACGTCAAATAGCCTTCCACAAGCACACCAAACAAGGTTTGTTGACCCCTCTAATTAAACTATGTGCCTAGATTACCAAAAGACAATTGGCAAAAACTTGAAATTTCACCTTTGGGAGGACAGGTCCGCCACTCTGTAGGGACAGGTCCGCCACTCTGCAAGGATAGGTCCGCCACCGGAGGGATAGGTCCACCACCAAATAAGGACAGGTTTGCCACCAGATGAGGACAAGTCAGCCACTAGATAAGGATAGGTCTACCACCAGAGGACAGGTCCGCCATCGAAGGATAGGTCCACCACCGGAGGATAGGTCCGCCACCGAAGGATAGGTCCACCACTGGAGGATAGGTCTGCGACCTGGTAAGGACAGGTCTGCCACCGGAGGACAGGTCCGCCACCAGAGGACAGGTCCGCCACCGGAGGATAGGTCCGCCACTCTGTAACCTGAACCTACAAAAATGCAAAAAATAGCAAATGTGAAAGAAAGAGACCTGTTTGTGGGTCCCACCAAGCATGCAAGAAATGTGATAGGTCGAATATATGCATTAGAAAATAAGCAGCAAACTAAAGAGTGCAAATAAACACCAAAACAACCTACACCTGAAGATTAGCCTAAGGTTGAATCAACACAAGATAAAAACAACAAAATGGAACTGTATACCTTGTGTCGAATCGATCCTTTGGTTGGCCCTTCGATCTTGATGTGTATGCTCCTTGGATGGAAAGATATGCAAACTAGATATGATGTTAGGATGGATGGAAATGGATGAAAGTATGAAAATGGCTAAGTGTAGATTGAGAATTAAAATTGCAAGAGTTTGGCTAGCAAAATGATCTCCCCAAAAATGAGAGAAAAGAGGGGGTATTTATAGGAATTTTGAGAATTCCTAGTAGAAATGGATAGTTGAGATTGATCCACCAAATATCAAGATGTAGGGCTAAGGTGAGTTGAGAACTCACAAGCCCTCACATCTTGATATGTGACATGTGATATAGCCCTAAAAGGTGAAGTGGACATGAGGTGGAAGGATGGTACATGACATAGAAGGGGGGTACAAAGTACCTTGCGCTAGAAAATGAGTAGCAAACTAAAGAGTGCAAATAAACACCAAAACAACCTACACCTCAAGATTAGCCTAAGTTGGAATCAACACAAGATAAAAACAACAAATGGAACTTTATACCTTGTGTAGAATCGATCCTTTGGTTGGTCGTTCAATCTTTGATGTGTATGCTCCTTGGATGGCAAGATATGCAAACTACATGAGGATGTGAGGATGGATGGAAATGGATGAAAGCATGAAAATGGCTAAGTGTAGATTGAGAAACAAAATTGCAAGAGTTTGGCTAGCAAAATGATCTCCCCAAAAATGAGAGAAAAGAGGGGGTATTTATAGGAATTTTGAGAATTCCTAGTAGAAATGGATGGTTGAGATTGAGCCACCAAATATCAAGATGTAGGGCTAAGGTGAGTTGAGAACTCACAAGCCCTCACATCTTGACATGTGGCATGTGATATAGCCCTAAAAGGTGAAGTGGACATGAGGTGGAAGGATGGTACATGACATGGAAGGGGGTACAAAGTACCTTGGGATTGGACAAGATCTCCTCATAAAGGAGGTCCCTGTCCCCATGTGGGTGAGAGGACAAGTGAGGAATTAAAAATTCCTCAAATATTCTCATGGGGAAGAGGGAAGGAATTTAAAATTCCTTAAATGCATTGGGGGATTAAATGTGAATTAAAAATTCACATGGGGAATGGAGATGCCTTGTCAAAAAAGAAAAGCACTTAATATGGTTGACTCAATTAAGTGATTAGGATTGTGCAAGTACTTGATTAGACTGATTAATGGAGATTAGAAGAGAGTTAGGTGGCCAAGAAAGATTAGAGGCAAACTTGCAAAAGTTGGAGGATGTGACACCTCCTAATCAAGGATTAGGCATGTGCACATCCTAATGTTGAGATTAGAAGATGGATTAGGATAAGATAAAAATGATGGAGGATGTGACATGAAGGGAATTAAATAAATGGAATATTTATTTAATTCAATTGATGGAAGGGGGATTAAAGAGATAAGGTACTATTGATTAAATACCTTAGGGATTTGGCTTTGTGAGTTTCAAGCCTGATGCTCAATTCTTCAAATCCAACTTTGCATTCATTTTGGGTCAACTCCAACGTTCAATTTTAATGTCCACCTTCACCTATAAACATCAAAAATAAGAGTTATATGTATGTATTTGTAAAATGATAAAAAAACATATACAAGATAATCAACTATTTGAAGAAATAGTTTAAAGAGGTGAATAAAGTAAAATTGCATTTACAAGGAACATGAGTTCTTTTCTAATGAAACTAACTCAATAATGAATGTTAATACACTTTTCATTAACTTGCATCTACATTCATAAAAGAAAAGATGATAAGTGGGTGGCATCAGTTAAACCAAAAGAAGTATCAACCACAGAGAGGTTTCAATTAGCATTCAACAAATAATAGTATGCCTTGTTTAAAGAAATTCACTATTTTGAATGAAATAGATATTATAACTTGTTCAACCCTGCTATTAAGTCATCATTGGCAGAGACCATCTTGACTTTGGCCATCCATTTAAGACTAATTTACTTTCCATTACTAGCACTAACATACTCCTTTAGTTGTACTCCACCCACTTTTTCCAACGTCTCTTTGTGTTGTGCTCAACTTACTAAACCACGCTGGTGCCTTCCTTTAGATATGAAACGTGACCCTACAATTTTTAATGATAAAGAATGAAAAAAATGAAGTTTTCCCAGTCTCTCAACAGCCAAACACAACATTTAATAGAAACCATTGATTGGGGAAATGCAAAAAATAAATAATCATGTTCAATAGAAGTGTGCATTGCCACCATCTCTTCATAGGCATGATGGATGATGTGATTGATGGCTGATGAAAATTAATGAGAGAATGGAGTAGAGTGACTTGAAACAATGAATACTTTTGACAAGCAAATGCAGAAATTGCAGGATATTTGTTAAAAAGACTATAGAGATTTCTAGGCAAATGTAATTCATAGGCCCAAAGGATGAATTCAAAAGGTTCTTTAGAAAGGGCGCTAAAACTATTTTTAGGAAAACACATTTGGCAAGTGTAACGCCATATTCCTCAGCATTTGCACAACATCTGCCCTATGCTAAGAAACACAGACATGTAAAAGGGTATGGACATCCATCAAGATGTGGTCTGCTTCAAAAATCCTCTATGCAAACAACTCTTGGAAAATTGCTATGCATGTGCAATGACGCAAAATATTTTCTAATTCCTTCATCATCTTCTAAATACCTGCACTTGGGGAATAACTCTGTCACAACATTAATGACACTGGTTTCAAACTAGCAAAATCAACTCAAAATATTGTACGGCATAACAAACTTATATAGCTTGAGCAGTAATCCTAACACAACTTTATCGACACAGGTCTCTTTACTCCAAACCAACAAAAATAGCTCTAAGGCATGCCGCCAAACCACTGCCAGAAATCTCTAATTTGAAAATTCAAACAATGATCGTCTGATATATGATAGAAAACAGCTCGCTGAGGAGATCATAGTGTCTTCAACATCAAACAAAAGTGAAACAAAGAAAAGTAAAATAAAGTAATTGCTAGACCTTTGCTAACAAGGAATGATTGCAAGACATTTAATGTGATGTCAACCATTGGGACAACCTAGCAGGATATCTCAGGAGCCCGATCAAATCATAGCCACAATCATAGCTTAGGTCAGAGTCGCACTACTACTAAGGCATGATTTAGTAGAAGTAAATACTCATCTACTGTTGCCATTAATTACGCAAGAAAATTTAGGTAGTGGATAACTTTTGCATGCTTTGAGTGTTCTAAAGTCAGTTGACCTTATACTTTGTGAGGATACAAGGCATCAACATATAAAGGAAAGAAGAGTACGTGCTAAGGAAGATACACCACATCCAGGCTATTATGGCATGAATAAGAAAGCAAAAGCTACAGCCAGAAGGTAAAGGAAGATCTTAAGAAGGCGCAACAACTTGCATCACCAAAAGTGACTGTAGGTGAGATAAATGTGTATATCTAGGATTGATAAATGTACACTTTGCTTCGTCAAAAGATTTGAATTCTTCAATTTGAGTGAATGGCCCGCCTTTAGACACTTTACAACAAATGCAATTGGTAGGTGAGAAGCTGAGCTTTATAATGATATCCAAAAAGAGTTCAAAGCTAAATGCGGGTGAAGTGAAATAGAAAGGACTTTCAAATTGACCAATGTAAGGAAATCTGTTGAAAGACTACAAGAAATTTTAAGCTAATGCAATAGCTAATAATCAGCTTTCCAGTGAGTGCAATTGGACGATGTAAAGCTGCGCCCAGTGTCTTTTCTTTCTGTGCTAAAATGTTTGGACTTATATCCTGCACATTGTTATCAACCTCACATTTTTATTGTTAATGCACAATTTTGTTGTCAAAATGCTTCTGATATGTGTGTTATTTTTTATTTTTTTGCCTGGCAGAAGTAGATGTATAGCAAAAAATGATATGAAGAGTTGTACTATTTATTTGGCATTCTTCTTTGCTAAAAGTTCTTGTACATAGGCTTCTTTCATCATAATGCAGACAGGAACAAAAGTGAAAGTCTTTGAAATCCTACAAACCTAGATTGCTAGAAAATATATATAGATTCCCTTTCTATACTTGCTCGATATTGAGCAATATAAGAATGGAAGTATATAAGAATGTATATAGCAAAAATAAATTTCAAAAGGCAGTGCTTAAAAGAACAGTCCAAAATAATGTAAGAAATTCATACAACTTTCTCTAAAAGGATTAAAATGGAGAGAATAATTAGTTAGCACAACATTAAAAACCGTGATATAAAACTTTGCTGCCACAAAAAAGGTATTAAAATTATAAGGAGGCATTTGAACTTTCAATGCAACTTATAATACCATTTTGAAAAATCCAAGCATATGATAAGAAAATCACCTCGTCAAATGATTTAGAACTACAAGGTATTATTTGTGGTGACATATGTCATGCTAAAAAAAAAAAATTAATTATAATGCCATCCATTAAGTTACTTCCATGTAAGATCATGCACAAAAAAACCATTGAAGCTTAGTTAACCCAAAAAATTAGGCAAGCCCTCCTTCTAGCTCCATAATATGAGCAAGATTTTTGCTTGGTTATCTAAATAACCACACCAAACTATTAGTCAAGTTAGCCAAAAACAATAATCAAATTCCTTATGAAGCTCTTACTCACATCAAGACAAGGAAATATGATAAAAAGGCATTACAAAGAAATCATAAACATGTAAATCTATCTAAAATGGATTAAACCTTCACTTCATAAGTGGATTGGTGCTTCTTTGATGTGGAAAGAAGCCCTTTCCCAATTCTTGATGATGTAAATGATGATGATGGGAAAAATTAGTTCTCAATTTAAGAGAATGACCTTGCATAAAGATTATGGAGATTTTTGGAGAATTTGATCAATGGAGATGGTCTCTATTTGTAGATTCTCAAATGCTAAGAGTGCTCAAGAGGGAGCAATGTCGGACTAAAAACAGGCCAATAGGAAGAGGCCACTTGCCAAGATGTGAGTGGTTGATGTATGTATAGGATTTGAGAAATGTGCCCATGAGAGGGAGATTTCAAATTCAAATTTGAGAGTAAATGCTGAGTGGGGGACATGTAAGAGTTTATTAATTGTTTTGCTAGATGTACATGCCCACTTCGTTTTGAATTCAAACTTGATGGAATATTCCATGTTGAGTGAAAATGTTGATTTTAATAAATCAATAAATTGTTTTATTTGTGCAAGTGGTATTATCTAGAGGATGTGACATGCATTAGATTAGATTTAATCATGATTAATTAGCTAGGATGATGATTAGGATTATTTTGACTTTTATGACTTAAATATTTGATTTATTTAATTCAAAAAAGGATGGAATATGCATTTCGATTTAATTAAACAAAAGACTTAATTTATTTAATTAAAAAGAGGGTGATGGGATCAAGTTGATTTAATTTATTTTGATTTAAACTGATGACTTTAGGAGTTTGATAAATAAACTTGATTTATTTTCCGAATGGATGAATATGACCTAGTTGAATGCATTATGCCAATTTTGCATGTCTATAGATAGTAGTAGGATCGTAGAAGAGAAAAGGGAAGAGAGAAGAATTACAAAAACATATATGTTTTGTAAATGCTTATGTAAATGCATGTAAAGTGCATATGTAAAAGTTGAACTTTAAAAATAATATAATATTTTCTTCTTCATAACTATTTTCTTTGTGCATGTGTCTATGGGTAATAGCTATGAGTTTTCTGTTCTATAATTATGAAATATGATGTGCATGTTTTGTGTGCTCTATGTTGTTGAAATTATGAATAGTCACCTACAACCAGTTCTACGAGTACTCATACCAGTATGCACTAAAGGCTAAAGAAAAGTTAGCAAGAAAGCAAGGAACAAACAAAAAATAGTGGATTCAATAAAGGTAAAGTGCAGCAACAAAAAAACTATAGTCATGTTAAGGAGGCCAACCCATCAAAAATTTAGAAGGAGAAGGATTAAATAAGATCTAGACCATACCTAATGAGAGGTAGAGGTGGATATGGAAGAAGCAGATCCTTCCAAGGCACATGTTTTAACTATGGACAATTATGCCATAGATTTTATGGATGCCCATGGTACAAACCAGAAGGATCAAAGAGAAAAGGGGCAGCAAGTGCACATCTAGCAAAGGGGGATAATGAGTCCATAGGATCTGTTAGTCAACCAAATTAACTTGAGAGAGGAAAAGAACTTGTGATGAAGAGGACATTATTGAAGAAAATCAAGAATGAATATGAACCTATGTTACAAAGGAAAATTCTATTTAGAACAATATGTAAATTAGGTGGAAAATGTTGCAAAGTCATAATAGATAATGGCCTACAACATTGATAACTTAGTTTTAGTTGAAGTGGTGGATAAGTTGGGGTTAAAGAGGTCAGCTCATCCTACCTCTTACAAGGTACATCATGGATGCAAAAAGGTCACCAAGTCATGGTTTATCAACAAATCCAAGATAATTTTTGAATAGGAACTTATGAAGATGAGGTGTGGTGTGATAGCATGCCCATGGATGCGTGTCACTGCTCTTGGGGAGGTTATAGCAGTTTGATAGAAAATAAATTCATCATGGAAGATAGAACACTTATACATTAGAGAAAAATGGAAGAAAACACATTCTTACACCATTGGCAACCAAGAAAGAAGAGGTGGAAGAGGTGGAAAGTGGTCCAAAAATGCTTCTAGGGAAAAAATTGAGTTGATTTCCTCACTTAGTATGCCTTTTTCACAACCTTTCTGCATTAGAAGCTTTACTTTATTAAAAGACATTTTATTGGCTTCCTACAAACCAGAGGGGTCTTCTCCTGGCATACATATTAGTTCCAAAATTCTTCTGTACTTTTGAGGTGTTACAACTTGATGTCCATTCAATATGTTCTTACGAAACCAATACGCAAAATTACCTATAATGACCTTTGAATGAAGACCACACAGCTTGCTGAAAAAGACCGTACTTAACTGAAGCATCAACACCAGATATAACAACTTGTGCAACTTGACTTTGGTAAATATCTTTGTGCACAATCTTTGTATCTTTGAGAATTGTTGTCGGTCTCTTTTTAAGTCGTACACTTGAATCAAACCAACTGTGTTTCTTGTCCAGAAATCCTCTATGCAAAGACACCTCCTCCAACTTTGGCCATGCGCAACAATATACAATTGAACAGTTAACCATCTCCAGCAAATTACAATCCATCCTATTATGATGAGACTAAAAAGCAGAAATTTAGCATAATCTATAGGAAAAGAAGGTTTCTTAAAACTTATGTTATAAGATGTGTTTGACAAGAGGCAGATTATGACGTATGACGCAAAGTGTGACTACTACTCCAATTGCTGAACTGAAACATGACCTGCATATCACATAATCAGCGCGGCAAACACGAGCGACCAACCATGAGCTAAGCACTTCATCCTCAAAATCATTCCAAGAAATTGACATCATCCTCTCATTTGAGAATCGAAACTCATCCTCTTTGGTAATGGAGAAAATTGTGGAAATCCTTTGTTTCAAAAGACCATGAACTGTTTGACTCCCTAAAATCGTGCAAACTAATATCGAACAAGGACTATAATAGTCATCAATAAAATCGAATTTGCAATTTTCCCCGAGATTACCCAAGCCCCATAATTCTCAAGAATATTGCCATATTGCTTTTGATAAATGCACAGTTCATAAGCAATACAGAAGCATATATTTATTCCCAACGCCAGAAAAGTTCTCACAGTTGGAGCAGCCATTTCAGGCAGCAAATAGCCTACAACAACACACAGCAACTCTTCTACTTATTGTTGATTGATTACCTTCAATCACAACCAACACATCTTTATCAGTCTCGTTATTTAGAATGCTCCACCAACCAATTATCTGCACTGTTACACCCGTAAGGGAAAAGGCCTTACTTGGCAGCCAAGTCGCCCGTTTTTTAATTGCCCGCCATACATCCAACCCTACAAGAATACTAAACCAACCATAGCATACTAAAGTTAACAAATCAGCAAACTGTCCTACAAGTTCGCTCCAGTAGGAGTCAGGATGTGCAGGACATGGACCGGATCCCATATAATGCGCAGAGGATGGAGATGGAGGAGATGCCAGAAAACAAAAATAAGGAGACTTGCAGTGAGAGGGTAAACATAAAACTCTAATGTATTTTTTTATACATTTTGGGACGGTGAATTGCTGACAGTGAAATTGCCCGATTTAAATAAATATCCTGTTGTTTATCCTCCTTGTTAACAGCAAATCTAACAGCTCGCTGCATAATCTACGGATACTTTCTTTACGTAAAGAGTGAAAGTAGCATATATGCTTTGTTTGACTTTTACGTTTGCATATTTTATCTCTAAGGCAACTTGTTCTTCCTTTACTCAAATATTCGCAACTATGTCTATAATCAGAAGGGCAGGAAGAATAAAGATAGAACACAAATGGCATAAAATCCATGCAACTTGTTTCCCCTTATTTAAAATGGCATAAAAGAACTGTATGACATGACGCTACGAATAATTTATGATATGACAACTATTTAACTGGCCATAGGATTTTCTTATGTCTCAATATTCTAGGAAAATTTAGAAAGGAATTTTAAGAAATTATTAAAACTTTTTAAATGTCAAAAGCATATTAAAGAATGATTTACAAAATGGAAACGTGGATAGATTTTTTTTGGGTACATAAAGATGGATGATTTATTTAATTGAAAATATCAATCAATGATGATCTATAATTTAATTTTTCTATAGAGATATATATTGTATTTTAGTAAATATCTTAAGTTATGATCTATCTATTTTAAGAGGACAGTGCTTGTTTGTGTAACATATTTTATTTATTTAGGTTTTGTAGTATATATGCATATGCATGTCTATGATATGTCAATGTGTCAATATTGTAGATAAAAGGATGGACAATAATTTTCAAGACAAGGATGTAGACAAAAGGCACTCAATCTTAAATGAATTTACAATTTGCATATACATAACTTTCGATCTAGTTTCTAGAGGAATCAACCTAATATGCTTCGATAATATAGCCAAAATTTGGACTCTCCTTTTACTTTAAATAGAAAAAACAAATCAATAAAAATAGACAACACTTTTTGTCACCAAAATGGAGATATAAATTAGCAAAAAAAATCTTTTTTTCTTTTTGCTTATGTATATAAGACTTAATGTGGTTAAAATCCTTGATTCCTGATATTGATAAAGAATAAAATTTGTCCATCAAGACATCTAATATACTTTAAAAAAAATTAAATATATAATAAAAAATAATGAAATATATATTATCATTACAACGTATAGATACATATACCAACTCACTCACTTGAACTCATTCACTCACTCACACACACACAAACATGTATATAAGACTTAATGTAGTTAAAATCCTTAGATTCCTACATATTGATGAAGCATAAAATTTGTCCACCAAGACATCCAATATACTTTAAAAAATAATGAAATATATATTATTATTACAAAATATATATACATACTCACTCAATTGAACTCTCTCTCTCTCACGCACACAAATATAAAAATATATAGAATTAACATTATATGTAATTACATTCTTACATATATATGCATCCTACATACATATGCACCTATTTTAGTACATATTTAGCATTTTGAACAAAAATATAATTGAATAAAACTACAAAAGTAATGTAGATACTTGAAAGGATATTCCTTCTTTAACTAATAATGATTGAGATAGACTTATGATTTTCAATCGAATCTTTGGATATGAAAATTTCACCATATTACAAAGTATACATATCATTCTAATAAAACAAAAAGGTCCAAAACATCTATGTTTTTATAAGATAAGCATCATTTACAGGGTGTTGTACCCTTTACACAGAGAGCCTAGAGGGCCAAAGGAAAAAAAATAGAGACAATTAACCAAAAACTATAGAACAACAAATAAAGACTTAGACAACCCCAGAAGAGGGGATCAATCTGACTCCTTGAACTTGAGGCTGCATAGAGGCAATGGATTTGGGGAGTTCCTTCTTCTTCCGCAACACAACCTACTAGGATGGCTCAAAATCAAAATCCACTGAGCGAGGCGAGGGGAGTGGATCCACAACAGCCACCCTAGACAAGGAGCCATCATGCGACAAGGAATTCGACAAAGGAGAGGAGACATGAGCAATCAAATGACTAGCAATGTCAGATGATGAAGACAAGCAGGAGCCAATGACACAATGACAACAGAAGGTTCCACAGAAGGGTTGGCCGATACAGTAGCCTGGATAGGCTCCAACATCAAGGGAGAAGACAAGGGAGGGTCACCCTCCTTAGAGGAATCATCTAAATAGGGATCAACCATAAGATGGTATGAGGAAGCATTCTTCCATCAAGTAGCAGCACCCTTGCGGCGAGCAAGAGAGCAACCAGAGGCCTAGTAACCAATAGAGAAGCAACGCCTACATTGAAAAGGGAGCCACCATAGTCTATAAGCTACTTCCAAGGTCTGTCCCCCACCATCAAAACCACATCACCATAGAGAGGTTTGGAAATGTCCAAATCGATTAAAATACAAGCCACCATAGTATGCCCAAAGTCCCAAGTTGTAGAATCCACCTTTAAAAAGTTGCCAATGGCATTGCCAATAGCCTTAAAGCAAGAATCCTCCCAAAACTAGATGGGGAGATTCCACAGATGAACCCAAATACATCTAATGTTTAAAGGCTTCGTAAGAGGATTGAAATAGGAAGACCAAGGATGAATGAACAATGAATGAACACCCCACATCCACTGTAGGTCCAACACTTTGTCACGATCCTCCAAGGAAGAAAAAGCAATAGACAAAAGGCCCCTAGCACTAGGATAGAGCTAAATCTGTCCCCAAACAATAGGCTTCCAAGAACCAGAAACCCATTCATGCAGATCAGGAAACTCTTGTGCCCATTTCCAACATTGCTTTACAAGAGTATCTAGTAGCCCTTGATACATAACAAGCAATAAAATTTTTCAAAGACACCTTTGTCCATGCCACGAAATCTTCCATATCTTCATCCAACATTAATCTGCATAGTTTGTAGAGGTTGTAGCTTGGTGCAATTTTCACCTAGTCTTTGGAATCATTTAAATTTGCATCAACCTCCTCTTTGTCTCCAAGTAGATTTTCAATGCTGAGCAAGTGCTCACATTCACTTGATAGATCCTCTAGAATTCTTTGTGCCTCTTGGACATCTATAACACACTCTTCACAACTTGGATCAAGTTTTTTGTACTCCATTTGTAGCTTGTAGAATTCCTTTTTGCATCTATACAAACTTGATCCTATTTTCTTTTTGAGATCATCTAAGAGACTTATTTCATTAGCTTGGAGATCTATATCACACTTGTCTGCAAAACTCAACAAGTCCCATACTTCCTCACAAGCTTTCAGAACTCGAGCTGACTTGGCCTTGTCTAGTCAACTAAAGATAGTGATTAGAGACACTGCTATAATCCGCACAAACTATCTTTCTACACTTGGAAAATGCTTCAAAATTGAGGGAAATGCTCTTGTTTGAAGCAAATTTAGAAGTTGTTTCCCATCCTCTACCCATTGCACAAAATGTAGGTGAAAAGTTGAGTTGATTTTCTCACTTGACATGCCTTTTTCGCAACCTTCCTTCATTAGAAGCTTTACTTCGTTAAAAGACATTTTGTTGGCTTCCCATGAACCAGAAGGGTCTTCTCCTGGCATACATATAAGTTCCAAAATTCTTTTATACTTTTTAGGTGTTACAATTGGATGTCCCTTTCACATGTTCTTACGAAACCAATACACAAAATTACCTATAATGACTTTCGACAGAAGACCACATAGCTTACTAAAAAAGATAGCACTTTGCTGAAGCATCAACACCAGATATAACAACTTGTGCAACTTGACTATGGTAAATTTTTTTGTGCACAATCTTTGTATCTTTGAGAATTGTTGTCATCTCTTTTTAAATCGTACACTTGAATCAAATCAACTGTGTTTCTTGTCCATGCGCAAAAATATACAATTGAACAACTAACTATCTCCAGCAAATGACAATCCATCCTATTATGATGAAACTGAAAAGTAGAGAAAAAAAAGAGCATAATCTAAAAGTTATGTTTAGTAAAAATTATGTTATGGGATGTGCTTGACAAAGAGGGAGATAATGACACAAAGTGTGACCACTACCCTAGTTTCTCATATCACATAATCAACATGATAAACACGAGCAACCAACCATGAGCTAAGCACTTCATATTCAAAATCATTCCAAGAAATTGGCATCATTCTCTCATTTAGAATCGAAATTCATCTTCTTTAGAGATGGAGAAAATTGTGGAATCCTTTGCTTCAAAAGGCCATAAGCGGTTTGACTCCCTAAAATTGTGCAAACTAATTTTGAACCAAGGACTATAATACTCATGAATAAAATTGAATTTGCAATTTCCCCAAAGTTTCCCGAGGCTATGTATCTCAAGGAAATTACCATGTTTCTTTTGAAAAAGCGCAATTTGGAAACAATTTAGATGCATATACTTATTCATGAAATTAAGAAACATGAAATTAGGGTGCTCCACTATGAGCCCCTCTCCCCTAACTACTATCTGACTAAATGAAATCAATTCCTCCGCATCTACATCTTTCTACATTCATCCACAATATTACTTACATTGCCTCACCAAGCAATTATTTCCACTGTTACAGCAGTGAGGGAAAAGGCCTTACTTGGCAGCCAAGTCGCCCGTTTTTTAATTGCTTGCCATACATCCAATCCTATAAGAATACTAAAGCAAGCATAGCATTCTAAAGTTAATAAATCAGCAATAGCTTTGTAAAAATGGCTCCAACCCAAGTCTAACACAGTATGATTTGTAGGAGATGGAGCAGATGCTATATAATGGGCAGAAGATGGAGATGGAGGAGATGCCAGCAGACACAAATAAGCACAGTTGCACTTGAGAGTATGAACATGAAACTTCAATGTAGTTTATATGCATTTATTCGTCAACTCCTTTTCTTGACATTGTTAAGTTCAAAGTGTGGTCCTCACGTTAATGTTTTTCGCACCACAGCTTTACTAATTTCTACAGAATTTAATAAAATAAAATAAAGTCTCTTTGCAGGCATTGCAACTTTCATTTTAAAATCGCTTTGGGATGGCATGTCATTGTCAATTGATTTTTTAATTAAAAGTAATAATAATTTAGTTTAAATTCTGAAAGATTAAAACTAACGTGAGAAGAGATTAGATGACTTCTTTCTTATAATGAATGAGATTCATTAGAGAAATAATATTTTGGATCAGTGATATATTATTTTATTAAATTTAAAATTTGTAAGTTCAAATTTGTTATGTTGAAATTTATATTTGAGATTAATAAATTATTAAAAAAAATATAGCATTAATAATTTATATTTTGAAATGTATGAAAACACTTTTCTACCATTCAAAATTAGATTAATTATTATATTTAATTTAATTCAATTTTCATCATTATTTTAATTATTTATATGAATGATAAGTTACAATTAATTTGAATTAGTTGTATGTTATCAAATTAATTTATTAATCTAATATGAGACATTTTTTATTCAATTAAATTATATATATTATTATTTGCAAACAAGATGTTTTTGAACATTTTTTAAAAATCATAGAAAATATATTTTGTATATCATCTCTATTGTTTAAAATGAAATTTGAAATCTTAAGTATTGATTAATCATATTATACTAAAATATTAAGACTAAAATTATACCAATTATTATGATTTAATATTTATTGTGAGTGACAAGTAATTTGTTTGAAGCCAAGACCCTTGTTTCCTTAATTTATTTGCTGGTGAGATTCATTCTACTTATTTATATGACTGTTTTTATAATGAATCTGGACCCTTTCCTATTTTTACTTAATTAAAATATTTATTATTTATAATATCTTTAATAAAATTGACATTTTATATAGAACCTTGAATACATTGAATCTATATCATATCATCTATCTATGTAAATCATGAATCCGCCAACAACATTGAAACAAAGGGCTTTAAATCCAGAATTAAATCCTAAAATATATCAACCCTATATGCTAAAGGTCTTCCAAAACATTCAACCTATCATCAGTACAATATATAAAAATAAATATCCGAATGTTTATCCTCCTAGAAAAAAGAAAATATAACAGCTCGCTCCATAATCTTCATATTCTTCTTATACTTTCTTTATATAAAGAGTGAACATATTTATATATTTTCTTGGTGGTCCAAATATTTCTTTATGTAAAGAGTGAGCATATTATAGGGGAGAGGACCCAATAGTTGAGCATGTTCCAATAGTTATGATAGTAGTTAATATAATGCCCAATAGTTGTGATAGTAGTTGTTTATATAATGTCAATAGTTGTGACCTGATTACCCATAATTAAACAAAATGTATTATTTTGATCTAAAAAGTAACCAATCATGTGATGCCACATCAGCGTTGAACTATCCATGATGTGAATGCACAAGTATTGGTAGCACTTTTTTTTTGGGCCTTTTTAGACACCTTGACAAAAAGCATGCTGATGTGGCATCATACTTGATGATGTGGCCCTGAAACGAAAGTTATAAGCAGGGGACTTGCCAAGTAAGCTGCTGTACTTTTAAATTTTCAAAACTGTGATCCTCTTCTTTTTCTTTAGGTAATATGCTTTTTGTGTCAAAACATGCATGATTGTTCGTAGTCTATGCTTTGTTTGAATTTCACATTTGCTTTTGTTTAATCTTGAAGGCAACTCGTCCTTCTTTTATTCAAATATTCCCAAGTATATCTATAAGCAAAAGGATATCTATAAGCAAAAGGGAGGAAGAATAAAGATTGATGGAGCTCATCCACAAGTTACGTAACTTGTTTTCTCTTACTTTAAATGGCATAAGTTAAGTTACTTCAAATGGCATAGAAAAATGTATGACATGACGTTACGAATAGTTTATGAGATAACAGCTATTTGTTGGTGTTATTAAAGTAACAATATAACTTTTCTACTCGCTGTACAACAAATAAAGCTTTCTTATCTTGTTGAATTTTATGTTTGTTACACGTTTCAAATGTAACATCTAGTTAAAATTGTTGTCTCGTCAATGGATCCTTGATCTTTTGATGAAGTTGAATGGTTCTTAATGAGTCCACTAGGGATCAAGTCTTGCTGAGTGCAAGGTTCCCACATCGTAAGGGATGAGGCCGGGATCATGCCCCCCTCGAATTTGGTGAAATGGATACCCCTCAATCCTTGGCTCTTAGCCAAAGAGGTTCAGCCCAAGAAGACTCATGCTCCCATATCAGATAGCTACAAATAATTTGTGGATAACCTCCATCAAAAAAATAAAAAATAAAAAATAAAAAATTACTGCCTCTAAGTGAAGTCTGACCAAAAAGACTCATGCTTCCATATCAGATATTTACAAATAATTTATGGATGACCTCCATTAAAAACAAAAAACAAAAAATAAAAATAAAATTGCTGCCTCTGAGTGAAGGCTGTCAGGACATGATTATGAGAGTAACATTATGGAACTCCTTAGTTATCTTTATAAAAATGTGGATAGATTTCTTTGGAAGGGCAAAGAGGGATAATTTCTATTATTGAAAATACCAATCAATGGTGATCTATAATTAAATTTTCTATAAAGATATATATTGTCTTTTAGTAAATAGTGTAGAGAGTGTTTGTTTGTCTAGTATATTTTACACATTTAGGTTTTGAAACAAATATGCATTTGCATGTCTATAATATATCAATGTGTTAGTATTGTAGATAAAAAGATGGACAATAATTTTCATATAAGGATGTAGACAAAATATTCTCAATCTTAAAAGAGTTTACAATTTGCATATACACAACTTTCAGCCTAGTTTCTAGAGGTGTCAACCTAACATTCTTGGAGAATGTAGCCAAACCTTGGATTCTACTTTTATTTTAAATAGATAAATCATATCAATAGAAATAAGTGAACATTTTGTGTTGTAAAAAAAGAAGATATAAATTAGCAAAATTCTTTCTTTTACCTTTTGCTTATGTATATAAGACTTAATGTAGTTAAAATCCTTAATTCTTACATATTGATAAAGCATAAAATTTGTCCACCAAAATATCCTATATAATATAAAATTACAATGAAATATATATTATCATCACAACTCACACAGTCACTCACTCTTGTCTCTCTCACATAAATACTCATACTAATATAAAAATATATGAAATTACCATTTTATATAACTACATTCGTAATATGTATGTATACATATGCATCTATTTGAGTACATATCTAGCCTTTTGAACAAAAGCACAAGGGGATAGAATTACAAAGCTAGCTTAAACCCTTCACAAGATACTTGTTCTTTAATTGATAGTAACCAAGAGAGAACTCTAATCTTCAATCTCATTTTTTATATGAAAATTTCACCATATTTCAAAGCATGCATACCTTTTCAATAAAACCAAATCTTCAAAAACATCTATGATTTTAAAAAAAAAAATTCCAATAAAACTCTGGTCAATGAAAAATAATACAATAATACTTTTATAACAAAAATACTATCAAATTAATGATAAAATACAATATACTCACAACAATTACTACTATTGATATTTCAATTATTAAAACTAGGGAGTAGAAGTAAAATCTTCAATGTATAAACTCTATAGTACGTATGCCTACTTTAGGAGGACATTCAATCATCTAGAGGAGTTTGAAAAAAAAAAATTACACTCCAATGGTAGTTTGATTTTTAAATATTTAGCTTTTCAAATATCTTTAGAGGAACTAGTTTTCTAGAAAAGAAAAAACTAGAAGGCTTAAGATGAATGTGATCTTGTGTAGCTTTAGGGTGTGTAGCTTTTAATAATATTTTAGTTTGAATTAATAAGTTTAGTCTTGATGTCATGTGATGCTTGTAAACTTAAAATCAGTAAATATTCATGTCAATTCTCATTTAATTTTGGATCTATACTGATGAAATGAGTTAATAGAATTTCACAATAATAAGTGGAACAATATTGTGGTATGTTTGGATCATAATTTGAGTATTTTTTCTACCAATTCTACCTTCATTTGCATTTTACCCTCAATTTTCATGCATCATTCATTTATTTTGATATTTGTATTTCCCCATTCTAAATCAAATTCCATGAACCTTTAGTTAATTCCAAAGGACTTCAAATTAACCCCAAAATAAAAAATAAAATAAAAATTAAAGTTTTTTTTTTTTTTCATACTTATTTTCTTTATTATTGTGAGCCAAAATGACACATATTGTGAAACTTGTTGCTCTATCGTGATATTTTAAAAAAATCATTTGAGAATTGATAATTGGTAGGAAAACCAAAAAATCACAAAGAAAAATAATTCAACAAACATTTCAATTTGAAACTCAAAAGATGAAAAACTAGATTATGAGTTTTGTCTAATTAAACTTCAAATAAAAGTTAATTCCAAAACACACACCAATTTTCAAAATTTCTTTGGTAGTAATCCAATCGTTGCTGTGCAAAATTCTCCTACTAGACGTCCCTGGTCCACTTGCTTTGTTCCCTATTCTGTCTTTTCATTAATCCATACTGCGCCCCTTCTTCCTTATATGCTGCTGTTCCTTTTTTAAAATTTTATGAGGTATTTTTTGAAAAATAGTTCGCTGCCTACTTCCTCCAGCCGCGCCTTTTTCTCTTTCGGTATTTTCCCAATGCCTTCTCTGCCTTCTCTTCCCATCCTTTCAACTTCAATTGGAGATTTGTCTCTTCTTTCTGGCATCCTCTCCATATATATATTTTTTTAATTAATTTTTTAAAGTTTCAAAACAATGGAAAGAGTTCCATG
This sequence comes from Sequoia sempervirens, assembly GCA_007258455.2. Classification (NCBI taxonomy): domain Eukaryota; kingdom Viridiplantae; phylum Streptophyta; class Pinopsida; order Cupressales; family Cupressaceae; genus Sequoia; species Sequoia sempervirens. The sequence goes on from VDFB02081309.1 coordinate 21,515, forward strand.
CAGCCTGATACTCTTCCATTACAATTTTTTAACTTGCTTTTTATTATTATTTTTTGCTTTATTATGTATTATATTATTTAATCTAACTTCTTTTTTCATATATCAAAGATTTATGAACTTATTTTGTATATTAATGTTTACTATTTCTAATGAAGAAAAATATCAAAATCATATTTTTTTTTTTAAGAAAAACTAAATAATTCTCGAAGAGTTTCAAATATTAAAAATATAAATATCCTCATTATTTGATAATCCTTGATGTGTATATTCTTAGTCAATTTCATAATAAAAATGCTATATTTTTTCCTATGATTAACAAAGAAAGCAACCTTTATATTTTAAATGTGTTCATAAAATTAAAATGTTGAGTATTTGTTCCTTTGAAATAATGTGCATAGACTTGTATTGACGAAATCATCTTCTCTTTCATCATCCTGTTTTCCTTCTTCTACTTCTTTTTCTCCTTTTTCTCATTCTTTTTATTTTTCATCTTGTCAATTTTTCTATTCTTGTTCTTCTTCTCCTTCTTGAACTCATGTATATAAGAAAGGGCACCAGGCAAATTCATCGTCAGCAATTCACCATCAGAAAATTCACTGCCAACAATTCATCGTGGGAAAATTCACTGACATGACAAATTCACCTCAAGGAAAATTCGCCATGAGAAATTCACCACCACGGAAAAATAATTGCAAAAGGTGAACTGCTGGTGCTGAATTTTCCTTGAGGTGAATTTGTCAAGTGAATTTCCTGCAGTGAATTGTTGGCTGTGAATTGCTGATAGTGAATTGTTGACGGTGAATTTTCTTACAAGAAATTGCTAAAAGTGAATTTTCCTAGAACTATAAAAAAGATATTTTATTCTATCCAAAGAATAAATATCCTTATGTAGTGATACATTCCATTGTTTATCTTTTACCTTTTAAGAATAACACAAATAGTCTTTTCCATATCATAGTTTTACCTTAAGATCTTTTATGGTTTTTCCATCTTTCTAATGCATGTCCACTTGCACGAAAATTAGGCAACTTTATTGAAACTAAGGTTTCTAAATTCCTCCCTATAGACACTCCAAATATATCTTGGCGTTTTATATATAAAGCATTTTTGTGCTACTGCATCATTTTTCTAATGGAAACATGTTTGTTGATCAATCACTTCAAACTATTAGGAATCACAATTTGTGTAATAATCTAAATTCACAGTTCAAAATTTCTGTTTGAGAAGGGCTTTAGCTGATTCTAATATATTCGAGAAGTTTTTGAGAAGTTTTATCTAGTGAAAATTTGGTTAAGTCTTATTTGTTCATAGAAAACAAAGCTTTTTAAAGATGTTTTTTTAATTATATTTAAGTCATTCCTTAAGATCATAGAATGTTGAAAGCAGTTTAATCAAATTACATAAAATGGTAACATTTAAGTGATTCTTTGAAATTGTACACAGCAGAAATGTTAAGCTATTTCGTAAGTAGTTAATTCTACAATGGCGGCACAACATATAGATGGTCAACAAATTCGTGAAAGAAAAACAAAATTCTACTTTATATTTTCATGTGTAATGATTTTTTGTTGTTTTTTCAATTATTTAAAAACTGCACATGATTTTTTATTATTTTAGATTTACAAATCAATAAAATAAACTACTCAATATCTTTAATGAAAATAATTGATTAATACAAACTAAAAAAGCTCTAAAATAAATGTGAAACGATAATCTATGAAAAAAGATTGAAAATTCCTTCTTGTACTGATGTAGGGAAAAGCAAGACAACCCTGGAATGTTATAGCAGTTAGCACGAATGCAGGCTAATTTTAAATTTGTTCTACTAATACTATGAATATCAAGATAACATTGAATGTTATAGCACGAATGCAGGCTATTTTTAAATTTTCCCTACTAATACCATGAATTGTCTTAAATCAAATAGGCCGAGTGTCTCACTTGTAACGTACAAGTCAAATCCGTTACGACTCTTGTAGAACTCCGTCAAAAATATCCTAGGAAGTCTCGACCTCCACACGACCAGGTGGGTAAAATTGTCCTAATTGGTGGGAATATACATACTGTTTATATTGTCATTTGGCATGAACGTATGAAAATTTATCTACTCATTGTCCATAAATAACCATGTGAAAAAATATTAAACAATTTGATTTCTTTTCTCTATACAAGGCACTTAAAAAAACAAGCAGAGAGCTGTTTAAGAGACGGAAAAAGACATGGAGAGGGTAAACAGGTACCTCCACTAAAAACTTCAAAGTAAATGCTTGTCTATAAAGAGTTAAACACATGACTCTGTTGAATTATAGCCACCTCCATGCACACTTAACCTCCTAGATTCATTAAAAAACTTTATTTTATTGAATAAATAATTACAAAAACATCAATGGCTGTTCATTAAGTGCTAAAGTGAATGAGACCCATTGACTTTTGAGTGGATTTGAATGATAAAACAGTTATAATTGATTGGAATTATAGTGGGTGGATACTGGGACATTAGGTGGCGGCGAACGGACGACACCTCTAAAAAGTGACTTTTTGACTTCCGCCCGTACGCATATCCAACACTCCCACACTCATGGAATTGCCCAAAGCCAAAATCTTAGTTATAAGCATTTAACTTATGAGTGAAAAAAGCCCATAAATTTTTTTTTTCGATTCGTATGATTTGAATTCTACAGTTATGCGAAGTTAGCCCTCCAGATACAGGGTCCTTTCCCCTAAATGCTTCACGAAATCATCACAACATCCAATATTAATTGAAATTCATGTTAAAAGACAATTTATCAACGTCGTCTTTGTTATAGTATTCCACATTTCTAACAAGTTGCTTCTATAATAATCACATGTAATTAGTCGATAGACTACTTAAACTTTTCCCCATTTTTGTTAGGATTTTCGTCAGCCCAGCAGTGAATTAGATTTCTCAGCGCTGGTTGGTGGTGAGCCGGTCGGCGGCGAGTTTCCCCAAAAGGCTTTTTGCCCGGCTAACTAGGGTTATCATTTTTCAGCGACGGTGTTCATATTCACGAATGAAAATCCACCGTTTTTAGCCTGGATGCATCGCGCCTAGAATCCTTCATGTCCTTTGTCGATGAACACAAAGACGTTCTTGATGTCCTACTGGAATCAAGAACTGCTGATCTGACTCTTACAGATATCAGAACTCCCATTTTCGTAAGTATTTAAAATTTTCCCATTATTGAACAGGGTAAGATAATGATATATGAGTTCTTTTTTCGGGTGTAGCAGGAACTACTTACCGCTGCGATTGACACGACTAGAGCGACACTGGAATGGGCAATGGCAGAGGTCATTCACAATCCGGAGATAATGAAACAGGATTTTCCCCTGGGCCTGCTTAAGGGTGTATGACGCCCCACTTTGTATAATGGTTCGTACCCATTTTCATAATATTGTTTTTATATGTTGGGTAGCATTTTTTCTTTTCTGTAATGGCTTCTATTAAGCACATTGTTCTGAGATTTTCTTGGCTCAAATTATGACAGAAAACAATGATTCAGAAAAAGAGCCTTGTTAATTTTTTTCTGTTTGCAAACCCTAGCTGGGATCGAGGGTTTTGTTGCAGGCGCATGGCGAATGCTATGGTGAAGATGATAGTTTTGCATCGATGTTTAGGGTTAGGGTTTTTAAAAATTTAATGGGTTGGGTATTGTTTTCAACGTTTCTTTTTGTTCAAAAGGAAAATAGTTGTGACGGCTCTGCCGCGGGTTTTGGTAGAGCCCTTCGCAGTGGAATACATGGGAGTCGATGCTGTCATTGGGACGAAAATACAGGTTGATGGGCATGGCATTGCCATCAGCTTTGTGAAGCCACCCGGCGATGTGCTCACCGGTTTCCGAAAGATAGAGGCTGTTAGACGAGATGTCGGTTGACCGTATTGCTCAAGGCCAGTTCTGCAACACATTCTTCATCGATTTGCAAGGTTTTTATGACAAATTTCCCTTTCCGACCATTTTTATTTTATTTTAATGTATGCTTTCTATGGAATTACAGAGACGTCAATTATTAGCGATAGAATTGGCTATTAAAGCTTTGCATCGGTACCTGTGTAGCTTGCTCCTTCATAATTGACATTTAAAAAAAAACAAAAAAAAAAAACGGGAAGCTTTTTAATCATGTCCGCCAGATATAAGACTCGCTTATCTTTTAATTTAATGAAAGCAGCCAAAGTTATTGTGGATCCTGTAAGGAAATGTCAGAATAAGACTCGCTTCTTTCTGAGAGCTTATCGTAGAATTGTCCTCGCGGTTTTCACTTTCCGCGCTTCGTCGGGTTCTTCTTGTCGTTGTATCAGGGTTTTTTTTGTCTTTATCACAGTTGTTTAGACACTGGATCTTTTAGGGATTTGAATTTATTGCATGGTGTAATTAATTACAGGCCCCATAGTAGATCCTATAATATAGGAATATATCATTATGAATTAAACTGCAATTCTTTTATGGGAATTAAGTATTTATTTGTAATATATACAGATATCTCTTTAGCCCGTTCATAAGTGCACACGGAAGACTCCTGCAAACACACACCAACTCAACAACTCTGCTTTACTTCTAGAGGAAATAACTTGGAAGAGTAGTAGCTTTTTTCGTTCTCTGAAAAATTCGCATTGAGAATTTTCTATTCTGAACTTGAATTGTTTTCTAAGTCACCCCAATGAGTAGCAGTTACCTTGAGAAGTTATAATTCAAGGGTCAATTAAAGAAGTCTAGGTGGCCCTGTATGATCCCATGATAAGTCTTAATATCAATAAGTTGTATATAGGTGTAATCAAACCCAAATAAACAAATAAATGAAAAAATGGGCCTTTTTCTCTTCTTGATTGTGTAGAAAATTGATTGGGAATTGCCTTGAGCAAGAACCAACCATGTCTCTCTCCGGTGTATTGGTATTCTTATTGAGTCTGCTATTGTGTATGGGAATTAGCAGTGTTGAATGTAAAGGGAATGTAAGGGCAGGAACCCCTGATGGATCTGAAGAGTGGGGTTTATGTTGAAGTCAGACCAAGGCTATATCTAATTTATATTTACAGGCTTTCTGATGATTGCTCTTAATGGACTGACTTGTTCAATAATTAAAGTGTGAGTAAAAGCTTCTAAGTCTTATTCAGAAAAGCTTTGATAAGAAGTTGAATACTAATGTCACTATGTACAACAGAGGCCCACATGTTTTGGTGGCACTACATCAATCTTCAGAGAGCAGGTGTCGATTGGCCTATTATTGTGTGGCTGCAAGGAGGGCCGATGGGTGCTTGAAAGTTCTTCCTCTCATTAGTGCTTCATTTTTTGTGAATTTATATTGCAACATACTAGTTTTTATGGCTGCAAGTTCTATGCATGTTCTTGATACTAATAGGCTAGAGCCCTATAATCTTCTGATGTGAAATCACAATATTCATAATATGTCAAATATATTGCAGGGAGCTTCAGGGGTTGGAATAGGCAATTTTCAAGAAGTTGGTCCTTTGGACACTCAATTGCAACCCAAAAACATGACATGGCTGCAAAAAGTTGATCTATTGTTTGTGGTAATGGCTCCTATTATTTAATAAGCTTACATTGTGAGTTCTGCGATTATCTTGTGAGGCTGAGAAGTGTAAAATGAATATTTATTCTTCCTGTACAGAGGAGCTTTCATATTCCTTT